>JASAMX010016059.1:0-44343 GCA_030248175.1 Microlaimidae sp. YZB2_3
TTACTATATCATCATTACTACTGCAAAACGAGTCACAACCAGCCTGAAATAAACACGAATCTGACTCTGTGCATGTTTGGAAGCAGCCGGTACCAGTGTATAACGAGACCGAAATACCTTAACTTTATTATATTGGCTTTGACAAGTAAAATAATACGAACCATAAAGCGCAAAAGTGTGACACTCAATTGTTTAAAAAACAATCATAACCCGGTAAGGACGGCTCTTGAACCTGCCTCCGGAAGACTGGAGGCAGATATTAGGCAGGTAAAACTGCCTCGGAGGCAGCATGGAGGCAGCTAGGAAGCAGGGTGGAGGCAGGTAAAACTGCCTCGGAGGAAGATAATAGGCAGGTGACCCTGTCTCCGTTGAAGCATGTACAGGTTAGGAGGCAGGGTGGAGGCAGGTAGGAGGCAGCGAAATTTCCGATGGAGGCAGGTAGGAGGCAGGTAAAAACCGTTCCTTACCGGGTTAAAAACCACAACTAGATATAACTACCGTTTGTAGTGTAACGGTGAAGCGCGCGTTGTCACTTGTAATTTTTCACTCCGGTGTGAGCCAGTCCTTAGTTTAAAAAAAAATAGTTTAGCATAATAGTTTGTTAATTGAATCCCCGTTTCCCGTGTTATTTTATAATATGTAATGCTTTCTAAATTGAGGCCCAAAAGAATAAAAAAGGACCTGATAATATTGAGCCACTATAGCAAATGTGAAATATTTGAAGAATATTAAACTTAATTTTAATCGAATTTTTAAAGCCGAACTCAGTGTTAATCTTGTTAAATTGTTGGCTAATATTTTGGTGGTAGTTATATACTTGATTAGATTTTTTTAATTTTTATATCTCGTGAAATATTTCTTTTGGAAAATTGAGATTCTTAATGTTTAAGAACACTGTTCAGAAGTTTTCACTGACTTTATACAAATAATTATTATATTTTATTATAATTATTATTATTATAAATAATTATAATAATCAAATAATTTTACCGGTTTTTCAAAAGCGATTTAAATCAAATAAAACAATTTTTTTATGTTTTTTGCAGTTCAAATGTGCATTCCATGTTTCACTTTATTAAATTTTTAATTTACAGTAAAGTTTTGGAACTTAACCAGTACGACAAAATATAATTGAAAAAAAACAGTTTATGATTTTCAAAACACGTATTGTGAAACTCGTAAGTCTGGTGTGGTTACGATTTTTTTTCACTTGAGTTTCGTCACACCATTTTGTGCGACGAGTAATATTACCCACCTTTGCTTTGAGTCATTAAATTTAATAAGGTCAATTGGATTCACATATATAAGAGCTTTATTCATAAATATTTTAAAACGAGTCAGAGACAAACCAGGCTTACTTTGAGTCATTCTGGCGTAATAGAGGTTGATAAGTATGATAACTGAAACAATAACGGGCCTTATGTGGACTCGAAGAAATTCACAAACTGCGATTACACTTAGCAGTTGTAACACGTTTAGCCGCTATATCACTTGCGTATTAGTATTATTATTATTTATAGATTTTCGCATAATACGCGTGAATGTCATGTAATTCCTGTTGGAAATTTCGAAGCATTAGAAAAGCCCAGAAGTAAGAAAAGATGTATTACCAAGAATACATGAAAATTAATTAATAAAGAAAAGAAGAATGAGAAATGAAGAACAAATTATACGGGCTATGTGTGGATCCAACCTAAATGCATACGTATGCATATTTTTATATGCATACGTATGCATATGATATGCATACGTATGCATTTTTTTATATGCATACGTATGCATAATTTTTTTTAGTTTTATGCATACGTATGCATTTTTCCGCAAAGTATATGCATACGTATGCATTTTTTTAAAACTTTTATGCATACGTATGCATTTTTTTCCAACTTTTATGCATACGTATGCATAAAAGTTACAAAAAAATGCATACGTATGCATATACTTTCCGGAAAAATGCATACGTATGCATATAAGTTGCAAAATATGCATACGTAGGCATATTTTGGAAATTCATAAAAGAGTTTTTTGTTTGTTTTTTAAATTAAAAAATATGCATACGTATGCATATTTTCAAATATGCATACGTATGCATTTTTCCGGAAGGTATATGCATACGTATGCATTTTTTTGCTATTTTTATGCATGCGTATGCATAAGAGTTGGAAAAAAATGCATACGTATGCATAAAAGTTTTAAAAAAATGCATACGTTTGCATATACTTTGCGGAAAAATCCATACGTAGGCATAAAACTCAAAAAATTATGCATACGTATGCATATAAAAAAATGCATACGTATGCATATAATATGCATACGTATGCATATAAAAATATGCATACGTATGCATTTAGGTTGGATCCACACATAGCCCGTATAATTTGTTCTTCATTTCTCATTCTTCTTTTCTTTATTAATTAATTTTCATGTATTCTTGGTATTACCCATTTACGTTTTGAAATTTTTTGACGTGTGCTACGATATTCGAGTTTTTTGCTATTTCTTTTTTCTGCTACTTGTAAATTAAGAAAAGAAACCACGCTTAAAATGACAGAAGAAAAGGTTGTGGGCATAAGTTTCGCACAACTAACGTATATAAAGATATTTGGAAAAGTTTCTTCTAAAACACAGCAAACAGCGGTTTGTATTTGGATAATAAAAACCAAAAAAAAAGCAAAGAATATTTCAAATGATACCTAAAAGTGTTTTAACTTACCTACACATTGAAACTAATTTTTGAAACTAAGCTAAAAAAATGGCTTAAAGGGCTGGAATTTAATTGGGGACATTCCACTCAGTATTAGAACATACTGCTAAACAAACAACCGGTAAAATACAGTAAATTCTACTGTTGTAAAAAGTTACTTTTACTTTTAATTAAACTAATAAAAGTACCGGATTTTGGATTACTTTTACTTTTACTCTAATTTTGAAATTTCATTTACTTTTACTTTTGTTCTAACTCGACTTTTGAAATTTCAATTACTTTTACTTTTACTCTTTCTCGGATTTTTCCCTGCAAATACTTAAATTAGTTTAGTAAATTTTAAGTAATTTCAATGAAAAGATTCCCTATGGGCTTGTTGTCAAATAAGTGGCAGAAGAAAATTTTTTAAGCCGCTAACACGCTAAAACCATAAATAACAAACCACTTGGGAACGGAACTTTGGAGCTCCAAAAACTGGTGTTTTTCTTCGGTCCAAAATTATTTTCATTATACTTTTACTCTTACTTTTTCTTAAAAAAATACGTCTTATTTTTACTTTACCTAAATAAAATTTTGACCATTACTTTTACTCTTACTTTACTTAAATTAAAATCTTTCAAATTACTTTTACTTTTACTTAAAAAAATTAAAAATCATTACTTTTTACAACACTAGAAATTCAGAAAATCCAGAAAATATTCCGGTTTTATGAACCGACTTTTTGTATTATACCACCATCATAATGTAATAAATTTTAAATAACGTAAAGCTTGGTAATGATAAGCTTCATAAAGCCATCACAAAAACCAATACTGAGAAAAAACTTAGTTACTAAAAAAATACAATAATAGGAAGCACCGTTCGGTATGCTATTTAAAGGTGCGGTGCGGAGTCAAAATTTTTGCCTTCGATTTTGATAATTTTTTGAGAAAACTTTACCCCTGCCCCCAATAGCCCACAAAAATTTTTTCAACAAAATATCTCCAGTGATTCAGGAGTTATCACCCCCCGAAAATGGCGTTTTTCGACAATTCTGTACGTCACAGATTACTTAATGGGTATAACGATTCACATTACAAATTATGCGCTCAAAGAAAGCGGTTACTTTCTACTTTAATTTGATACCTTGATCATTGAGATTGCTGCGGTATTTGTCGAGATATTGCGTTATTCATACAAAAATAACCATGGATTTTTTCGCTAAAAACACGAAATGAAGGAAAAAAGGTTGGGCAAACTTTACAAAAACTTCACAAAACAAAAACACTGCCGTCGTTTGGTGTTTTTAACGATAAAAGTCGCTGTTTTTTTGTTTTTTATATTTCGACAAATATTGCACCAATCTTAACGATAAAGGTATTGAATTAAAGTGGAAAGTAGCCGCTTTTTTTGAAGAGCATAGTTTGTAACTTAAATCGTTATACCATTGAGTAATTTTTCGCACGTACAGAATTGTCGAAAAACGCCATTTTTGAAGGGTCGTAACTCCTGAACCACTTGCGATATTTTGTTGAAAAAATTTTTGTGAGCTATTGGGGGCAGGGGTAATGTTTTCACAAAAATTATCAATATCGAAGACAAAAAGTTTGACTTCGCACCGCACCTTTAAGCAAGACTTTTTTAATTTTTGTTTTTAATTTAATTTTAATTTAATTTAAGTTAAAACGTTAAAAAAAATTTTGTGGTTAATTTTTTAAACAGCGTTTTGAATGTGATCAAGTTTTACAATTTTTAAACAAAATTTATTTTTGGCTGTTTGCACTTTGCGTGAATAAAAAAATTAATTGGAGTTCCTTGTTTTCCAAAAAAAACACGAATTATGTACATTTATATCACTTTGTGAATAACGGGGATTCAGGACTTACCCAGCGATACTAAAACTGCGGATGCTCTATGGCTTGTTCCTTTTTTTGCGCTTTTAGTTAAGCTAACATCGTTATTAAAATTTGGTATAATATTTTTTAAAACTTAATATTATTCCAGGGATAGTATGAAAAAATCTATAATGAAATTATATTGTTTTCGATAAAACGCTGCGAGCGATTCGGTTACTGCGATCAGAATCTTGTTTTCTATCGTCAGTTTGTGTCTTTTTTCACCATGTTAATGTTGGTTATTCGCAATAAAGTTACAACTTTATGGAACGGCAAAAAAATTGTCTCGCTAACTATATTGCGCAAAGTTTTAGCTAAAAAATAAAAGTAGTTAACAGTGAGTTCTGTTTTCTGAATTACGCAAGGGAGTTAAAAAAGAAAATAGATTGATTGATTTTGGGATGTCTAAGGTTTTTTTTCAGTAATGACGCTTGGTTTGGCCTGTTTTTAGGACGTATGAAACATAATACTCTTATATTGCAATTTTAAAAATAATGTGGTTTTCTTAAAGCTGGTTCATACTTATACGCCCACAGTTTCCGTTTACCCTTGTTTAAGGCTGGTTCATACTTATGACAAAGCGTCCTTTGGACAAAGTCCAAAGGACAATTTTATTAAAGCCAAAACGTCCTTTGCACAAGCCAAAACGTCTTTGGACTTTTTCCTTTGGACGAAGTATATAACTTCTACTAAGAAGAATTTGTCATTTAGACAAAGTCCAAAGGACAAAATCCAAAGGGAAAAGTCCAAAGGACAAAAAGTATGAACACGTTGTCGTTTGGATTTTGTCCTTTGGACAAAGTCCAAAGGACTTTTGTCCAAAGGACGTTTTGTCATAAGTATGAACCAGCCTTTTGTCGTTATTTTGTTTACTGCATTTTTCTTGTTTCCATCCCGGAGCTTCTTTAAATTACTACAGTATACACCTATTTTTATCTATAAAATTGCAGTGGTGAAGTCGTCTTTGAGTGCTGAATTATATATACACATTTTAAAGTTAACCGCAATAAGTACTAAATCATAAATTTCGTCAGTTAAAACAAAAAATGCCCAGAAATTAGTTGAAATCAAAAACCCAAAATTTAAGTGTCATATCAAATATAAAATTGACAATTAAGTGCACCTATTATTTAGTTCACATAGCATTAGCGGTATATATAAGTAATCGTAACTCCTTAAATAATCCATAAATTTTAAAGGTTTAAATAATATTTTATGTTTAAGGTGCTAAAGAATAAATACAATTATATTAAACTTATTTTTAATGGACTATTTTATAAATAAATAAAAACTTTTAACTAACTAATCAAATAAAAAAATATCGAAATAGTAAACGTACAAATTATTAACACCATTATTAACGACTAAGTTTTGCAATATTTGACGAGTAAAATGATAGTTTGGTTTTTACTAATGCACAATCCTTTAAAATTCTTTCCGCTGCTTATTTGCACAAGGAATTCCGCGCCAGTGCCGCACTGTTATTAAACTTGGCGAAGATCCCGCCAGCGACGCGGAATTTAACACTGAGCAGCACTAGCGCGGAATGTCTTCTGCAGATTTGCAGCGGTTTTTGAATGAAAAAATCCCAAAGGAGTAATCGACCAAAGTCACGTAAGGAATAATTTGCATACGATGTGGTTTAATTTGCAGGGCAATAGTTGGAGCGCAGGCAACTGGCCGTTCAGTATTATATTTAGTTCAAAAAAACTATACGTTCAGTAGTTTTTGCGCGGTTTTTCAACAAAAAATAAGGTGATTTTTCGACAGTTGCAAACGAACTTTCCACACTTGAATATCTTATGTGACTTCAAACGATTGGCTTTGTAATTTTGTGAGTTAGGGCTGGTTCATAATTATGACAAAACGTCCTTTGGACAAAGTCCAAAGGACAATTTTATAAAAGCCAAAACGTCCTTTGGACAAGCCAAAACGTCCTTTGGACTTTTTCCTTTGGACGAAGTATGAACGCTACTTAGAATTTGTCCTTTGGACAAAGTCCAAAGGATCAAATCCAAAGGGAAAAGTCCAAAGGACAAAAGTATGAATACGTTGTCCTTTGGATTTTGTCCTTTGGACTTTTCTTTTTGGACTTTTCCCTTTGGACTTTTCCCTTTGGATTTTGAAAGGACAAAAGTCCTTTCGACTTTGTTCAAAGGACGTTTTGTCATAAGTATGAACCAGCCCTTAGGGTATCTGACTTAATTTCGGCCAGACCTTAATTTCGGCCACCAATTTAGGGTGTTAGAAAATTGGCTTATTTATAAAACACAAATGAACTAGCACAAAAGTAAGTGGATGAATGTTGAATAAAGTGTTTTTACCAAAGTTTTTTATTTGTTTTGATCTGCAATGTCAATATTTTCGTACAAAAATTAAATTTTTTGAATTTTTGCTTTGTGTTTAAACTGCATCAAATTTAGAATGAAGCAATTTATAACCTTAAAATAACTTCTATTCAAGGCTCAAAATTGTTAATTTTTATGTTTTGATATTTTCTTCAAAATCACTTTGCAATGCGTTTAACTAAATGCGCATTTTAAAATTCCGTTAATTTCGGCCACCTTAAAATTCACGTTAAAGAACCTGTTTAACACGATTTGCACTATCATGTGTACGGGTGGGGTACATAACACATAAATTACTAGGTTGTATTAAATTATGAATAGACTGGAAGGAATTTGTCAAAAATAATATTAAAACACATTAAAAAAGTCAGGTTATTTTCTTGGCGGAGGGATGCACTCATATAGTGAATATAGTAAATATAATTGTCAACAGGTTTTCCTAACCCAACGCTGTGTACCGACGTCAAAAAGTTGTGAAAGTTTATTAAAACATGGTAAAAATGTCAGGTTATTTCCTTTGGCGGAAAAATGCACTCACAAGATTTACGTAGTACAAATCTGTGCGGGCTGAATTAATCCAACTCCCAATTGGCTAGGTTTAAACTATCAATAAACCTGTATAAGAATTTTTCAAAGATTATTGAAATGCAGTAAAAAAACTCAGGTTATTTTCTTGGCGGGAAATGCAGTCAGATATGAAACATCAAAAAAAGGCAAGGGTAGGTGTGGAGTTATACCACTCCTTAACTTTTTTAACGTCTTGTTTACCCTTAAAGTTGATAATTTTGAGTTATGTAATCCATCGTTTTTTTTTGTGTTTTAGGCTTTTGTTTTGTTTTTTTTTAAACCTGAAAGGTGGCCGAAATTAAGGCGGATTTTGTTTTTTTGTTATTTTTAGGTTAAAAATAAAAAAAACCTCAATAGAATGGAATAAAATTTTTACCAGGCTTTCTTTAAAGTTGGATGGCTCTAACAAAAGCCATTTTATGAGTAAATATTCTTTCACACCAAAATAACTTCAACAAAAAACACGTGTTGTTAAAACTAGTGTTTTTTAAGGTTTTGACATAATTATTTGAAGTCTTGCTAATAACTATAAAAGTTTGAAAACGGGAAAAAAATTAAGTTATATGTACCAAGAACAATACCTAAGGATAAATTTGCAACCTTTAAAAATATTAATCGTTTGTTTTAGCAATAATAGCCAGTTTTTTCTAGGTGGCCGAAGTTAATGGCACGCGCTTTAAATTTGGCCACTCTTAAAAAAGTTTAAACCTCCACTGATTTTCAAGTGTAACAGAAATTTGTTAATTTTTCATTGAAATAACAAAATTAGCTGTTGTTTAAGTTTTAGACCGAATCCTGGCTCGATTAGAAGAGCCAGAAAAAAATTACCCAAAAAATAAAAAAAAGTAGCCAAAATTAAGTCAGCTACTATATGACTTGTTTTTAAGGAAAAACACTTACCAACTTGTTTTGCACCAATTGTTTTCCATTTATTTAATGTTTTTTTTTAATTCACGGTTTCAAAGTTTTTCTAAATTTTTTATTTTTTTTTTTAATATTTCTTTTGGTCAGTTTTACACGATAATGCTTTCAAAAACGTTGTGACTGGGTTAAATTGTGAATAGACTTGTCCTAAGTACTTAAACCCAAATTTTTTTTTTTCAAAATAAATTAATTTTTTTTAAGAACTTTGTTTCGTTCATGGTTAACCAATTTTTTTGCGTATTATTTTAAAAAAATTATAAAATCCATAAAATTTTAAAGCATTAGCCTTAATAGAATAAAAAAAACATTAAAAAATGATATCCTCAGTGAACCGTCGTTCGAATGTTACAAATATCAGTGAATCGTTTGACGTTTTGTTTTAACATAATTAGAGCTTGTTTTTGTGTTTTTTATTAAAAAGCTTAACTTAAGGGCTTTCTAATGATGTTGATGCAAGAGATCGCATTTGTAGGACATTATTAAAAACTTATTATATTATAATCAGTTGTTACATAATATTTGCAATTTTGACAACAGTGACAATTTTTTTTGTATTTCTTTAAAAACTCTCTAAAACCTCTTTTTACGTTCTCATTTTTTTTAATTTGTTTTAATTTTAATAATGTTTAAATAAATTTATATGCATGTTCTTTTCGAGATAATTATTAGTTTCGAAAATTTACAAGCAAAAATAAATTAATAAATTTTATTGTTAATTTAAAAAAACTAAAAGCCTCGAGATATCATAATGGTGTATGAATTTCAGTTAAATTATAACTAAAGCAATATAATGGGTATACCATATCATGCGTTTAATTTAATATAAATATTAAACCAGAGCGCGCATTCTGACGCGCGGTTAAAAGATACCCCAGGGTAACTTTTTTTACGTGCTTAAGGATGCAAGTGAAAAATCAATTTTACCTAGGTAAAAGTCGGGATTTTCTGTTTTTAAAATTTGGTGTCGGAATGAACGCAGCAGATTGCAGATACCCAAACGCGCCAAAAGCAAACCCAATCAAAAGCAAATTTTTTATTTCCGCCATCGTCAGGATTTATCTCCTGCTCTCGCTGTTCTTCCCTCTGTTTTGTTTTTTTCGTCTTTGCCCTATTTATAAAAAAAGGAGGAAAAAGAAAAAAAAAAAAAAAAAATATATATAAAATCCAAAATTCCTATAACGTACCCGAACCGGACTACTCCTTTAATACTAAACCTACCTAACTCAAATTTGGTATTTAGAGTGCTCCACTAAAAAAAAAAAAACAAAACAGAACAAACAAGGCTACAACATTTTTAAATGTTCAGCTGAATCGCTTCAGTATTAAAAGGCGCAGTCCGGTTCGGGCGTTATAGGAATTTGCTTTGTGACATATCTCTTTAAAAATAAGAATTTATCCAACTCGAGAGGTGGTTAAATATTTTCTCCCGTAGGATTAATTTAATAAAAAATAAAATACGCGCATTGATTAAATTTTTTATTTTGCGCGAGGTGATTTTGCGGCGCGAGAAAAAAATCTAAAAAAATTCATTGCAATCATTTTCTGTCCCATATGCGGCAGGTTTAATTATTTACAATATATATTTATTTTTTTTATTTTCATTGAAATGGATTTATCGGGGTAAATATAAGGGTTTCTTCAGAATGCGACCCAAGGTTAAAAAATATAAATTAAATATAATTTTTTAAAAAATGATTTATTTATGATAATAAGGTAAAGGCTAGCTAAAATTGTAACCTATCAGCGATTTGCCTATTGTTGAAAATAATGCTCTAATAGCAATTATCGTGATAACCAACTGATTGAACTTTGATCATCGGAAAAAATATTTATAAAATATTATAACCAAATAGCATTGATGAATTATAAAATTTTCAGTACGTAAAATCACAACCTTTTTGCTCAAAACAACTAATTATATATTTGAATTTCTGTACTGTGACAGTTTTTCCAAATCAATAATTATTACCGCTTACTCGGCACCTGCACAAAATAAAATTTATAGATACCTTCATTATTAAGTTTTAGTAGAATTTATTAGTTTAATTATAAAATAATATCAAAATATTTTATTTAGCCAACTCATTATTTATTTAATTTAATGATGTATAGTCGCTTTATAATGGATTAAAAAAGGATTCAAAATAACAAATGATTTACGTTTATTGTTAATGCAGGATATATGCTATACATTGATTTAGAAATTTTTGTTAGCAATTTCAATAGACTTTTTTCCTTTTAATTTTATTAATATTGATATATTTTTTGAAAATTTTAAAAGCTTCCACCGTTTTAAGGAACAAATTTTTTTTTATTTATTACGTGTGATTAGTTTAAAATTTTTGTACAATTTTAGAAGTTAATAAATTAAACTTGAAGGCTAACAGGCACGGCAAATCTGAAAACAAACTTTTTTTGCATAAAAGTAATAAAAAAAAGAAATATAAAAAGATTATTAAATTATTTATATATAATTTTTTCGTTTTTTTATAAAAATAAAGTAGCTCAAAATTTGATTTCCGTCATAATTTTAATTTTATTTTACCGTTTCTAATTCAGAAAACTATAAAAATAGAGCTTAAACAAAAATAAGTTTTGTTTAAGCTTAAAAATAAAATAGATACCAATTTTGTGAATAAGCTAAATTTAAAATATTAAAACCCAATTGAATTTAGGTATTTTAAAATTTAAATAGCCTTTTTTATTGGGTACGGCGTCTTTAGAGCCGTACGTAGGGAACTTGGAGCCGCCGGAAAAATTTTTAATCTTTTTTAGGCTTTGCTTAGCCTTAGGAATAGGTTTCAGCGATGTTTATTTTTGGCTCCAAGTTCCCTCTGCTCCATCGACCCTAACTAAACCTTTTATTGCAGTACTAATTGAATAATTCCAAATAATTGGACGTCGACCCATTGGAGATTGTTCAAAATTATATAGTTAATTTATGGATGGAAATTAATAAAAGTTTGTAGCGTCAAAATAGTATCAAAAATTTAAAACCATTTGCAATAAACAAAACTACTTATAAGATACTTATTCATAATTGTCATGTTAACCCTATGGTTTATTATTTGAGCAGCTCTTGCTTTGTATTTTTTCATGTTTTTTGAGCGTTGCATTAAAAATTAAAACCTTTTTCTGCATAAAATGATTTTGATCCTTTTTTTAAATTTCCTTATATTGTAATTTTAGTTGACTAAACATAAAGTCTTTTAGGTTAAAAATCAGGGGTGAATCGTTTTTCATCAAGAAAAAATCAGCAAGAAACGCCCAATCCAAGAAAACCAAAATTAAGCCGTGAGTGGTAATGTAACGAATAATTGTTAAATTGCGTCACGTGTTCTCCTGCACATGATATTTTCTCGAACAGCGAGTGGTTACCTTGACCACCCCCACAATTTCAGTCGTACAAAACTCATGTTTAATTGTAATATGCTTTTAATTTATTCGCCAAGAAATAAGGTAGAACACCACAGTTATGACGATTTTTTACTAAAAGTTAGATATCAACTTAAAGATAAATTCTATCAGGGTGAAAATAAATGAGTGGTAAAGTAACCACTCGTTTTTTGAGAAAATATCATGTGCAGAGAAACACATCATGCAACTAAATAAAAATTGGTTACATAACCGCTGAACACTTTTTTTTTAATTTTTCTCCCTCAGGGGTTTAATGTTTATTTCTTCCTGGCGTATAGCGGTTACGCCCTTAATTTCAGCCTGGAAGACTTTAGCTTTAGATATAAATTTTTGTCTGACAAAAGTATAGTGCAATCAAAAGCTCAGATTATGATGTATCCAACGGTAATAGTTTTATCGTTTACCAAAATTTTGTATTTCGAGGTATAATTTGATGAATTTAAAGCTCAAAAAACAGTTTTTGGCCATTTGAAAAATTTGATTCGCTCAGTTTTTCCTGCAATTTTATAGAAAGTTAATGAAAAATACGGGGCAACTTTTAGATGTGGTTTGGAGTAAAACGTAATTAAAATTCAAAATTTTAAGAAAATTAAAAAAATCGATGTTTTTAAAAGAAAAATCAAATAAAAAAAATCCTGAATTAGTTTTTTAATCAAATACAATTCAAAATATTGATTGGACTTGTGTCTAACTATTTCCAAACTTTCATTAAAATCTGAGCGAATCAATTTTTTTAATTTTCATTTAAATTTTTTGATTTGACGCCGAGAAACTACATTTCAAAAGGTTTGTTTAAAAATATCTTTTACGACAGAGGTCTCCGATGGGCCAGTAGCCGAGTGGTTAGAGTGTCGGACTCGGATCCTCAGACCCGTAGTTTTGAGTCTCTCGCAGGCAATATTTTAAACGTCGAAAGAACTTTTTTTTTAATTTTTAACTTTTTAATTAAAAAAAGTGTTCTTTATTCAAGATACGCTAAATAAAAAATGAAAAAATAGAATATTTTTGGTATTATAATATAATGTATTTTTGACATGTATTTTATTGGTGTCATTTAATGATTGTGGACAATATTTTTTAAGAAAAATGAATGTCAAAAATTGAACGAGCAGGTGAAATTACGTTAGTAAAAATTAATTAGAAAAGATCTGCCGTCAAAATCTAACTTTGGTGTTCTACCTTAAATAAAAAATGTTATTTTATTTTTAGTGTCTTTTTATTTGTTTTTATGGCTTATGTTTTTTTTTAAATTTAAAATTTCTGAATTTAAGTTTTTCTATATTTTTTTGAATTTAACTTTTTAAAATCACTCTAAATGGCATTGAATTAGGCCCTACCTGGCTTGATGTTACTTTTACCCGTTCCCGTAATCACTTTTACTCCGGTTACCAAGGTGATATCTTCGTCCCATGATAGTGTGGTATTTTCCTCTAACTATTGTGGTGCGTAAAGTTTACTGTGGAGTTTAATTCTACGCATCACCTGGGGAATACCTAGATGGTACGTATACTGTAAACAAGGTTAGAATTTGAAAAATTGCAACCGCATAATGAATA
Organism: Microlaimidae sp. YZB2_3; assembly: GCA_030248175.1. Lineage (NCBI taxonomy): Eukaryota > Metazoa > Nematoda > Chromadorea > Desmodorida > Microlaimidae > Microlaimidae sp. YZB2_3. Next base: position 13,391 of record JASAMX010016059.1, read on the forward strand.
CGCACCAGCTTTATTTGCTTGCTCACTGAGCTTGAAAAAAACGTACGCAGCGCAATAACTATTGTTTTCAATCTCACGTTAGGTGACCTAGGTGATACGTAGAGGTAACCGAAGTTAAATTTTTTGCACCACAATGGTGAGAGGAAGATACCGCTACTACCGTGGAACAATAATTTTACCGTGGCAACGGGGAAAAAGGCGATTACGGGAACGGGTTTAATAAATTGTCTGTGCTACCCAGTACGATAAAAAATACATACATAAGTAATATTCTCATTTAAAACTAAACCCGAAGGCTATCTGGAAGCGTCAAATCTAACAAGCCATGAGTTTTTTGCATAAAATTCGTAAAAAGATATTAATTTAAAAAATGACCGTTTTATTTTGTGCTTTTTTTACAATGATAAGTCGATTTGTAATTTGCTTTTTTAATAATGTTAATTTTTTTTTTAATTTTTTCATTTGCAACAATTATAACACTAATGCAATAAACAAGAGTGGATTGCGAATCTGTCTTAAAACATAAACAGGATTATAACTAATTAATATAATTTTAAATAATTAAACAAACAGCGCTTGATTTTCATTAAAAAGATTTTGTAAATTTCATTAATGTTTAAGCCATTCCAAATTAGTATATATGAATTGGTTGGCAGCCTTCCAAAATGAGAATTTGCTTATTTGTGAACTTAAATTAAGGTAAATTTGCAGTTTCACAGTATTATCAAAATTTTAAGGTCGTTTGGAACACGCTATATTATTTTAAAATATAGTTTTCAAGGGGTTTTGCTAAAACAAGTTCGTTTTTTTTATTTGTCGCTATCTCGTGGCATTTCAGTTTAAGGTTTAAGTTTGGCATACTAATTTTGCTTTAAATCTCCTTTTAAATATTAGTCTCCTGGTACCTATCATTCGGACTTGTCATTATTGTTTATATAAATTCTTACGCAAATAATAGAGCTAAAGATCCGTATTTCCAAACTGAGAAGTTTTATCCGTATGAAATTTGAATGGTTTCTAATCACGTTTTGGTCAGCTGTATCAAACAAAAGCTCCAAACGGAAAGCAGTTTTAGATTTTTCCGAAAAAACAAGTAATAAAACTAAATAGATTCTTTCGTATAATAGATTTTTAAATAACGGCGTTTTTCGGAAAACAATAAAAGAAAAAGGAAAGATTGATAGCATAGTAGATACAGAATATAAACAATATTGAAGCAAACTGAAAAAGCTAACAAAAACAACTATAGTTATATAAAATAATTTTACAAATGTATTTGTTTATTTTCTATCTTGCACGCTTAATGTATTTTAAAGGAATGTATACTAAAATTAAAATCATAAAATCACTATTCGTAGAGATCTTCTAAAAAAATATATTTCGTGAAATGCATACCAATATCGCAAAAGTAAACAATATTATAACTTAGCAGTTTGAACATTAAAATGTTTTTAAAATATACCACTGAGCACCCGTATTTGAACTGCAACAAAGCTAAAAAAACACGAATCAATTTGTGTTACCTTTTTTAATTGCAAATTTACAAATGTTACTCGACAGTTTTAATTGTCTCTTTTTTCTAATTCGGTATCTACTTTAGATATTTAGATTATAAAGTTTTAATGAACCGTATTTCGCTAACTAAACAATTGATTAGTGCGGCTGTTGTATAATGAATAGATTTTAATTGTTAGCCATTGATATAATTGTTGTATGTTACAAATAACAATTCTGGGCAAAATACACTCATTTAAAAAAAAATTATACATTTTTTTCACATTTCACATTATCTTTGTAAAAACAACGTTGTCTTATTAGTTATTTATGTATTGATTTCATATAATTTTAAACTATAATATTCCTTTTTTCATTCGTTTTAAGGTTATATTAAGTCTTTGAATTATATTTTGGCTAATCATGTTTCCGTGTTTATATGAGGCAAGATTTGTTCGCATCTTACACACAATATTTTTTGTCTTTTTTATAATTGATCGTTGTCTTGTTTTTATAGGAGTTAAGAACAATTTTAATCCAAGTTCTGTTTAACATGATTAAGACTAGAAAAATTTTTCAGGTGAGCATATATCTCACGATACTTTGATTCCGACAATAATTAATTACATTAATGTATAGCGTAGCGACTGTTACACGTTATACACTAATAACATTTTTGTATAACTTAACCGTGACATAGTATGATATGCTCATCTAAATTTTTTAGTCTCAATGATTTTTAAACAAACCTTAGGTAACTTTAAACCCAATATTCTAGCCAAACCCGTAAATTAAGCCTAGAACGTAATAAAGTCACAAATTTAAACCATTAATAGATTTAAGAAAGGTCCGCTCCAAGAACAAAAGGCTTTCTCTAGCCAACATTTTTGACCACACGGTATTTTAACCAAAAAAATAAATGCCATCGAAATCTGTATTTTGCACCGTTTTCGAATTTGACAATTGAAAAAAGAACGATTTGCATAATTAAAAGATAAATTGTCGATTTTAATATTGCTGGAGTATAAAAACTCATAATAAATTGGCGTGGAAATTAGTGCTCGAGGCGGGAGATGTAATTATTTCATAGTACGTGGTCCTTGAGAATTCACTCTCGCTAACGCGCCAGTTAAAGTTGTTTAAAATCGGGACAACGATTCTCTACTGGGACCTTCTGATCGCTCGTGGTTTTGTTGAGTGTCCTCGAGAAAATTGATAAAATAAATTGAGGAAACACAGCTAGCCCTGGAAGGAGAAACTCTATTCTCTGGTTCTTGTTAGGCCACCATTTAGATAGATTTGGTCCGGCCGGCCTTTAGAGGGCTTTATTACAATCTGAGCCACACGCATGCTGTATAGAAAGAGGCCTTTCTTTTTTTTTCTTTTGATTCTTCTATTTCAATCGGCTTTAAAAGCTTCGGTGATAAAATTACAGCGAAGTTAAAGGAAAAGATAGTTTTCGAGCGCGAAAAACTAAATACCGCGTGAAAAATGTCCGCTCTAATTAAAAACAAGAAGAATTTTTTTCTCAATTTTGCAGCTATTTTAATATTGATGTCAATCAAATTTTTTATGTTAGTTTAGTTGTTTGTCTAAACAGCATTTTTTTATATTGAGTTTAAAACTTTTAGTCAACAAAAAGGCTTCTTCTGATTTAAACAATTCTAAGCACGTTCCCCTATCTGACTTTAAATTTTATATTCTATAAATATAGATGTAAATGTTTTTGTTTTATTTATGGTTGAATTATATCTGTCTGACGTCGAAAATTAGATGCAGACATGAGAAGACCATGAAAATTTGTGCGGTAATGACGTGTTTTTTTTTAAAATAAATAAGAATGCGAATTTGTTCTTAATATCACCTTTTCACAAAACATTTAAAAATTAACCAACTTTGGCCGTTTAAGAAATTTTATTTGGGTTCCAAATTAAATAATTTGATAAATAATTATTAAAATACAGGTTTTGATCTTTATTATTAAACCGCTTGAGTGAAAAATTTTTAAATGGTTTTGTTGTTAAATAGTTGATTCAATACTGCAATTATCGAGGTCAGCTAGATTTTTTTGCTTATGATATTTTTTTAGTATTTTAAATGACAACAAGGCTATATCTAAGGTATCACGCAGCCATCTTTATAAAAATTATTTTGGTTTTAATTTAAAAATTTCGCTAAAAAATCGTTACCCCACCGTAATACAACGGGTGCCTTGCCGAATCGACCAAACGCACCTAAGGAATAGTTTGCATACGATGTGGTTTAATTTGTATGAAAATAGTTGGCGCGCAGCTGATTGGTTTTTTCATATGATGCTTATTTCAGTAATAGCAAGTTCAGTAGTTTTTGCGCAGTTTTCCAGCAAAAAATTTTGGTGATTCGACAGATGCACTTTCCACACCTTAATATTTTTCACGTGACTGAGACTTTTTATGAAGAATCACGACGGTTACTTCCATGTGCACAAAGGTCTCGAGCAGATTGAAAAATATAATTTGTATATGACGTTGGTTAACAAAAAAACAAGATCAAAATAAGATTTAAAAATCAAACAATTATTCTAAAAAACAGCTGGTTGTAAATACATTTTTATCCCTCATTTTTTTCAGTCTTATACAAATTATTTTTAATTCTTCTCGAGACATTTGCGTACATTGAATTAACTGTCGTGATTCTGCATTTTTTTTAATAAGTAAAAATTAGTTCACAAAAAATTTTTGATAAAATAATTCATGGCATTACTCTTTAAATATTTAAAAAATTAATACCAAAATACGGCCGAACTTCGGTGCTACAAAGTCCAGAATTCCTGAACTCCAGAGTTAATCTACAAGTGAAGTTTCGTTTCGGAGAACCTGAAACTCTGGGGAAAATCACTAAACTACATCATGAAAATTAAGACGTCAGGATTAAGAACCCTCAAAGGTCATATAGTATCCGTGTTCACATCATATATGTTTTGCTCTGTGGGAATAATTGTGGGAAGAGCTGTTTTAGCCAATTAGCGCTTGGGAAAAAAATTGATCTCCAATGAATGAGAGATCTCAATTTTTTTTCTAAGTGCTAATTGGCTTAAAAAGTGATTCTCTAATGTCATAATTCTGTGAAGATCTTTAACAATGATAAACTTCCGTTAAAATGGGAGGGTTTTGACCATCGTGAATCTAAATATGCCGCTGTTCGCAATATATGATCAATTTAAAAAAAAGATTTTTAAACCGTCTCGGAGTCAATAAAATTTTAAGCTAAATTTGACTTATGCTGCCGTGGTAAAAAGCGGTAAATTTGCTAACAGGTCAACAAGGAAGTTTGTTATCTTTTCGTTGGTGGCTAATATAGATAAAGTGTGTATATGTGGACGCTCGATAATTTCTATGTTTCAAGTTTCAAAAGGTGTGTAAATAGAATTTTAAAAATCATATCGGAGTATAGACTTATTTCTATCAGCGGACAGCATTTCAGGTAGGCAAATGTTCCATGAATATTTAAGCATTTCTAAAGCTTTAAGCCACTCTATAGAGCTTAACGGACAAAATAATTTTTGAAGTTCCTAAAATGCTTTTTTGTGATTTATTGGATTAAGCGCTGTATAATATGTTTCATATTTTTATTTACGGTTTTACTGTAACAGAATCAGAAAAATGTAAAAATATGGCCCTGTAAATAATTGGTTTTTGTGATTATAGATTCATTTTTTACAAGTGAAATTAATTTTTAAAAATTTCTCGTGTTTTTAGTTCTTCAAAAACTTTTTAATTTTTTATTCCGTTTTAAAAAAAGCCGATATACTGTCATCCAAAATAAAAAAAACACTTGAAACTTGAATTTTTACGTCAGATTTTATGTAAAATAATTAGATTTCACAGAAATTGCATCATTTTTAGAAACTTTGATCCCCAAAACACAGAAAAATAAAGGCGAAGAATTAGAAAGTGTTTTAGGGTTTACACCACATTTAGTGTAAAGAAAATAGCGTGGTACCCTAACCACATTTATTGCAACAGACTTTTTATCTGAAATGGTTTTTAAATATTTTATGCCAATCCGCGCGAGCTTAATAATTCAAGTGCTATTTTTCTACAAGACACAAACGAACACTTGCTAGTATTAATTGAAGTTTTTAATCCTAAAGCAATTAATTACATTAATATACATGGGTGTTTTAACTGGAATCCAAAAACATTTGTTGTTCAGTTTTACAAGCTATTTGCCTTCATTTAGTATGATGCATTAAAATGTTTATCATTTTCAAAGAAATGAAACTTTATTAGAATCAGGACCCGACTTGAAACTCTGAAACAAGTACAAGCTAGTGCCCCTAACTCAAAGGACACTTTTTTTCTCATGGGCCATTAAATTTAAGACCGTCTACTAAAATCGGCTACTGGAAAAAATTTTCACGATTCAAAAAATTTAAATTTAAAGTAATTGTTTTTTAGGGGTCACAAGTGCATCTTAAAAAGTTGAATTTTTATCTAAGTGTTTTTTAAATAAAAATTTACATAAAATATGTTTTACGCGGTCCGAAAAATTCCATAAACCTAAATTATTGTGGCCTGCTTTATTTTAAAATACATATTTCGTCAATGGGAAAAAACTTTATAAATTTTGCTGCGTCTACGTGGCCTACTTATCGTTAGTTCTCTTATTAAAATTAGATTCCTGTTGTTATATAAAGGCACTTTGAATCAAAACAAGCATTATCATATAGTTGTAAAATACTCCAAAATATATTTTACAACGCTCAAATAAAATTCTTTTCTTAGGTAAAATATTAGTTTCGCGATACTTAAAACCCTCCTATTTAAACGGAAATTGTTTAGTGTTAATATTCTTTACGGAGTTATAATGTTATACAATCACTTTTAGCCAATTAGTGCTTATGAAAAAAGGAGATCTTTTATTCATTGGAGATTAATTTTTTCCCAAGCACTAATTGGCTAAAGGTGATTCTATTAGCTCCTCCCACAACCATTCCCACAGAGCAAAACATGTATGACGTGATCACGAATACTATATGACATTTTGAGGGTGCTCAAAATCTGATGTGTTATTTACATTTCTATGCTTTTCTGTAACGTTATTATATATAAATTTTATATAGCGTGTAATGCAACGAACTAAAAAAAGATGGTTTTTATTTGCTTGGAAATTTTCTCACCATTTTACGAAGAATTCAAGTTATTCAAAATTCCAAGGCTTTTGAAGAACTAACAGTATTTTTCAAAAAATTCTTGTGTCTGCTTCACTAGTGTAAATAAAGACTGGTAATAGAAAATATCTGGGATATTTCGTTTGAAGTCCCTTGTGTCATTTTTGACAAGTCCGAAACGCAAATTGGTACATATTATTAGCATCATTAGGAGAGGAAATTGGACCGGAACCTTTAATGGTTGCTTTTCTTATAGTTCTGCTGGGGTTCTATCACAAATTTTTGTCCTATGGCTCCGAAAGCAAAACCAGCCAAAATCCATATAGATTTATTGTGGCTTTGTCTCGTTTTTAAGCGTGCGCGGTGAACCATGTTTTTCAAAACGATTCGCAGTCACAGTGATTAAATATTTTTGTGACACATTACATTGCACATAGTATGTTAAATAAATATGCACATATGTATAAATACCTAAAATTATGATTTTTTTCATATTGCGACTCATTCTGCCGAAAATTTATTTATTGTGTTCAATAACAAATGATAGTTGTAAAAGGACTTTTTCCATTTTCTTGCTCAATTACCTTTTTATTTTCTGAATTTTTGAATACCTAGACCTTGGGTGGTTTTAAGCTAAATATTTAATTATTTTTGGAATACCTTACGTTTTTAAACGATCTCAGAATGATTTTTTTTTTTGATATTTTTACGAAATATTTTTTTTTTATTTTATTAAACTCGTTTTTTAACTAAATCTAAAGCTTTTCAGCTGAAGCGCCGAATTAAACAAAAATTTAAAAAAATACGCCAACAGATATTAATCACGTCAGCAATTTAAGAGCCTCTAAAATGTCATATAGTATTCGTGATCACGACATATACTTTTGCTCTGTGGGAATGGTTGTGGGAGAAACTGTTTTAGCCAATTAGCGCTTGGGAAAAACTGATTTCCAATGGGAAATCTCCATTTTTTTCCTAAGCGCTAATTGGCTAAAAGTTATTGTTATGGTTGCTTATTGTCTTTGCGGAGGGATGCACTCATATAGTGAATATAGTAAATATAATTGTTAATGCGGTTTGCTCACCCAATCCACCACTTCCACGATATAGACTACCAATGCTTCAAAAAATTGTGAAAGTAAATTACACACAGTAAAAATGTCAGGTTGTATCATTTGGCAGAGGGATGCATTCAATAAGAATTATGTAGTACACCTCTGTGCGGGCTGGAGTAATTTTAAGATTCCGTTAATTTCGGCCACCTTAAAATTCACGTGAAAGAACCTGTGTAACACGATTTGCACCATTATGTGTACGGGTGGGGTTACATAACAGATAATTTACTAGGTTAGGTTGTAAGATGTAGAAAATTATGAATAAACCATAAGGAATTTCTCAAAAATAATATAGAAACACATTAAAAAAGTCAGGTTATTTTCTTTGCGGAGGGATGCAGTCACATAGTGAAGATAGTAAATATCAATACGCAAGCAGTGTGCCTGGGTGACTCAATTAGATTTCTCAGTGTAAACAAAAGTGTTCTGGGCAGGGTTGCCAGGTCAGGGGAAATTCCCCTAGTTTCAGGGGAATTTTTTGCCAGTTGGGGGAGAAAATTCCGACTTGGGGGTTGGGGGAAAAACTTGGGGGAATTTTCAGGGGATTTTTTAAATTATGATGGTTGTAAATTTTGTGTAAAATTATCAGTTCTGCTGTGTTGTTTGTCTTTTTTACTAAAATTTTTATATTTATTGATTATAAACTTTTCCAATGTTGTATTCACTATTCCATTAATCAGTAATTTGTGAAGTATGGTCCCTATGATATTGTTTTTCTTAATATTTTTCAATTTTATTAGAATTAATTTAATAGAGCAATTTTTTAACACGAGCTATTGGCTGTCACGTGAACCTGTCCCGAATTAGGGCGCGTCCCGAATTATCCAATTTACCCTAATTGTTGGTTTAATAATTGAAATAAAACGTTTGAAGTAATTAAACCTTTATTTACCATTTCATTGAAGCGAATTTAACAACAGTGTGGTTCTGCCATAATACTTCCTACAGGGTTTAAGTCAAAAAGAAATGAAGAAGTATATTCTAAGTTAAAGCATTACATAATGACAAAGCGACTTATTCATATGAATATTTACCAAACATACGTCATAAATGAAAGAGATATAGTCCTTAATCTTTTAAGTATTTTTTGGTATTTTATTTATTGAAAAAAATTTGAAGTATTTTTTTTTGGTATTTTTTAGTAAAAAAGGCAAGTATTCAATTAGTATTTATTGGTATTCAATTAATTAGAAAATTTTGGGCAGTATTTATTGGTATTGGAATTCAATTAGATTTTTAACGCAAGTATTTTATTGGTATTTAATTAACCTATGGATTTTGGAAATCGAAAATTTTTTGTCTTTAAATTGGCTCGAACTTATTGATAAGAACAATTTAGCCAATGTAAAGCCAGAATATCATGTTTTTGAAAAAATTAACATGAGCATCTTTATGCTGGACAACGTTTTTTCACTAAAAGGAGAAATGACCTTTCTCCTTAACCACAAAAAGGATTGGGCTAAATAAGATATCATTGCAAAGCTTCAATTTCAAGGAATGTCATAAAAGGGTTAAATTTTTTCAAAAAATAAATAATAAGACATCTTTATGCTGGCCAACGCTTTTTCACCAAAAGTAAGGACCCTTCTCCTCAATCACAAAATAAATTGTGCTAAATGAGGTGTCATTGCAAAGCTCACAGTCTGGAAAATGTCATAAATGGTTAAAATTAAAAAAAAACAGTACCATGGACATCTTTATATTGAACAACATATTTTTACCAAAGATGAAAGAACCTTCCACCCCAACCACTGGAATAACAAAAATAGGTGTCGTTTTGGTTTTTAGACCAAATCCTGGCTCGATTAGAAGAGCCATAGAAAATTATTAAAAAAAATAAAAAAGTGGTCGAAATTAAGTCAGCTACACTACTATTTTGAATGGTTTTATTGTTAATAAAACCATTCAAATTTTTTAACAAAAGCGGTTTAATCATAAAGATCAAAACACATATTTTAATACTATTTATAAAATTACTTAATTTGGAACTCAAATGCAAATTTTTTAAGAACTAAAGTTGGTTAATTTTAATATATTTTGTAAAAAGGTGGAATTAAAAAAATCTGCGGTTTTATTTCTTTAAAAAAACGTCATAACCGCACAATTTTAATTGGTCCGCTTATGTCTGCCTGCATTATGATTTTCGGGGTCTGCCAGATATAATTCAAGCATACATAGTTAATCTGTCGAAACGCTTTTCGGGACGAGTTTAGTACTTCTACTCTATCAATTTTTGCTTGGTCTTCATGTATAACAAAAATACCAAAAGTGAAAATTATCTTACTTACTTTAAATTATTATTAAGAAAATAGATTGTCACATTTAAATAAATACCTTGAGTAAGATTCTTTGTTGATTAAAAAGATGTTATATATAAAATTTTTAAAATTTTGAAATTTTAAAATATTTGTTTAGGAGGTGAAACAACCCTCTAAGTGAGCGATTAATTATTTAATAAAATGAGAACCAATTAACCAATATCACCGTTTAAGTTGAGAGGTTTTTCTAAAAAATAACCTTAAAAAAGGAGTTTAAAAAAAGCTTTCATTCACTTAAGAAAAAAATCTAACGTTAGGGGGAACCTCTGAACTTAAAAGGGTGATTTTGATTTTTTGGTTTTTATTGTATTAAATAATCAATCGCTCACTTAGAGGGTTGTTTCACCTCCTAAACAAATATTTTAAAATTTCAAAATTTTAAAAATTTTATATATAACATCTTTTTAATCAACAAAGAATCTTACTCAAGGTATTTATTTAAATGTGACAATCTATTTTCTTAATAATAATTTAAGAAGTAAGATAATTTTTACTTTTGGTATTTTTGTTATACATGAAGACCAAGCAAAAAATTGATAGTAGTAGAAGTACTAAACTCGTCCCAAAGCGTTTTGACAGATTAACTATGTATGCTTGAATTATATCTGGCAGACCCCGAAAATCATAATGCAGGCAGACATAAGCGGACCAATTAAAATTGTGCGGTTATGACGTTTTTTTAAAGAAATAAAACCGAGATTTTTTTAAATTCCACCTTTTTACAAAATATATTAAAATTAACCAACTTTAGTTCTTAAAAAAATTTGCATTTGAGTTCCAAATTAAGTAATTTTATAAATAGAGAAGATTAAAAATATGTGTTTTGATCTTTATGATTAAACCGCTTTTGTTAAAAAATTTGAATGGTTTTATTAACAATAAAACCATTCAAAATAGTAGTGTAGCTGACTTAATTTCGACCACTTTTTTATTTTTTTTAATAATTTTCTATGGCTCTTCTAATCGAGCCAGGATTTGGTCTAAAAACCAAAACGACACCTATTTTTGTTATTCCAGTGGTTGGGGTGGAAGGTTCTTCCATCTTTGGTAAAAATATGTTGTTCAATATAAAGATGTCCATGGTATTTTTTTAAATTTTAACCATTTATGACATTTTCCAGACTGTAAGCTTTGCAATGATACCTCATTTAACCCAATTCGTTTTTGTGGTTGAGGAGAAGGGTCCTCCCTTTTGGTGAAAATGCGTTGTCCAGCATAAAGATTTTCTTGTTATTTATTTTTTGAAAAAATTCAACCCTTTTATGACATTCCTTGAAATTGAAGCTTTGCAATGATATCTTATTTAGCCCAATCCTTTTTGTGGTTAAGGAGAAAGGTCATTTCTCCTTTTAGTGAAAAAACGTTGTCCAGCATAAAGATGCTCATGTTAATTTTTTCAAAAACATGATATTCTGGCTTTACATTGGCTAAATTGTTCTTATCAATAAGTTCGAGCCAATTTAAAGACAAAAAATTTTCGATTTCCAAAATCCATAGGTTAATTAAATACCAATAAAATACTTGCGTTAAAAATCTAATTGAATCCAATACCAATAAATACTGCCCAAAATTTTCTAATTAATTGAATACCAATAAATACTAATTGAATACTTGCCTTTTTTACTAAAAAATACCAAAAAATACTTCAAATTTTTTTCAATAATAAAATACCAAAAAATACTTAAAAGATTAAGGACTATATCTCTTTCATTTGACGTATGTTTGGTAAATATTCATATGAATAAGTCGCTTTGTCATTATGTAATGCTTTAACTTAGAATATACTTCTTCATTTCTTTTTGACTTAAACCCTGTAGGAAGTATTATGGCAGAACCACACTGTTGTTAAATTCGCTTCAATGAAATGGTAAATAAAGGTTTAATTACTTCAAACGTTTTATTTCAATTATTAAACCAACAATTAGGGTAAATTGGATAATTCGGGACGCGCCCTAATTCGGGACAGGTTCACGTGACAGCCAATAGCTCGTGTTAAAAAATTGCTCTATTAAATTAATTCTAATAAAATTGAAAAATATTAAGAAAAACAATATCATAGGGACCATACTTCACAAATTACTGATTAATGGAATAGTGAATACAACATTGGAAAAGTTTATAATCAATTATTATAAAAATTTTATTAAAAAAGACAAACAACACAGCAGAACTGATAATCATTACACAAAATTTACAACCATCATAATTTAAAAAATCCCGTAAAAATTCCCCCAAAACTCTCCCCCCAACCCCCAAGTCGGATTTTTCTCCCCCAACTGGCAAAAAATTCCCCTGAAACTAGGGGAATCCTCCCCGGACCTGGCAACCCTGCCCAGAACACTTTTGTTTACACTGAGAAATCTAATTGAGTTACCCAGGCACACTGCTTGCGTATTGATATTTACTATCTTCACTATGTGACTGCATCCCTCCGCAAAGAAAATAACCTGACTTTTTTAACGTGTTTCCTATATTATTTTTGAGAAATTCCTCATGGCTTACTCATAATTTTCTACAACTTACAACCTAACCTAGAGCAATACGTAACTGAACGAAGTATACTTAAAAAAAAAAATGTATAGCAAGGTGTTTTTTTTCCCTTTGTGAAATTGTGTTATCCAGCATAAATTTTTTGAAAGTTCAACCTTTTATGAACATTCCTTGAAATTTAAGCTTTTTAATGATATTATTAGCCTAAAAATCGTAGGCTTAAGGAGCATTCCCCTCCTTTTAGTAAAAAAACGAGTGCTCCAGCATAAAGATGTCCATTTTCATTTTTCAAAAAACATGAATATCTGGTTTCACATTGGCGAATTACTCTTACCAATAAGTTTGAGCCAATTTGAAGAAAATTTTTTTCAACTTTCAGCTCCATAGGGCTTGTTTTTTTGAAAATTCGTTGTCCAGCCAAAAAGATGTCCATGCATTTTTTTTTAATTTTAACCCCTTTTATGACATCCCCCTGTCTGTAAGCTTTGCAATAATATCTCATTTAGCCCAATTATTTTGCTGGTTGGGAGGAAGGTCGTTCCTCTTTTTAGTGAAAAAACGTTGTTCAATATTAATTAGTCCATGTTATGACCAAAAAAAAACATGACATTTTGGTTTTAAATTGGATAATTACTCTTATCAATTCGAGCCAATTCAAAAGACAAAAAATTTTCACTTTTCAAAATTCTATAGGTTTCTCCTTTTTGTGAAAATGTTTTGTCCAGGCTAAAGATGTCTATGTGCAAAATTTTTTTCTAAATTTCAACCTCTTTATGACATTTTTTGGACCGTAAGCTTTGCAATGATATCCTTATTTAGCCTAATCCCTTTGTGGTTGGCTAAGGTAATTTCCTTCTTTAATAAAAAACGTTGTCCAGTATAAGAATGTTCATGTTCATTTTTCAAAAATCAATTTGGTTTACATTGCCTAATTACTCTTTCAAAAAGAAGTTTTCTCAGCTAATTTAGTCTAAAAAATTTTTTAAGTTCCAAAATCCATAAATAAGGTCCCCCTTTGAAAAAAAATGTGTTGCCCAGAGAAAATGTTCATGTAGTTGTTTCAGTTTTAACCCATTACGACAAATGTGTCCTGGGGGTATAGTTTTTGAACCCAGAGGACCCTATTTACCTAATCCGTCGGGGTGGTTAGGGGGAGGAGTGAGAACACACACACAGACACACACACACACGCGCGCGCACACGCACGCACACACGCACACATGCACACACGCACACACACACACACACACACTCAATGTCTATTTATATATAAATAGATATATTATACATATCTCCCGGGGTTTATTGGGGGGAATTTTTTCAAAACGGGGCACGGGGGGCAACTTTTTTGAAACGGGGGGGGGGGGGGGGGAAGGGGGTGAAGGAAAAAGAGAAAAAAAGAAAAAAAAAGAAGGGAAAGGAAAAACAAAATAACGTAGCGCTTAAAAAATACATTGAAATAAACTGCAAAAATCCGCCATGACTGCGTCATAGGTCAAATGGCGTCATAATTTTAGGGTACTTTCATCTCCGGGAGGATAGAAACAAATCTTTCGGAGCGGGGGGGGGGGGCAATTTTTAGACCGTGAACAGGTTTGTATATATATATATATATATATATATATATATATATATATATATATATATATATATATATATATATATATATATATATATATATATATATATATATATATATATATATATATATATATATATGCGCGCGCGCGCGCGCGCGCGCGCGCGCGCGCGCGCGTGAGTGTGAGTGTTAGTGTCTGTGTGTGTGCTTGTGTGTGTGTGTATGTGTGTGCGTGTGTGTGCGCGTGTGTCTGTGTGTGTGTGTCTGTGTATGTGTGTCTGTGTGTGTGTGTCTGTGTGTGTTTGTTCAACTTTCCCCACTCCTCCCAAAACCTTAACGGATTACAATAAATAAAGTATTATTATTCAAAAATTTAAGAAAATCTTAAGTAAAAAATTGAATTTAAAAAAAATTTAGTGAACATTTTTATGAAGCGTGACAACACATTTTTATAATCCTATGAATTTTTAAAAAAACCAAAAAAAGTTTTTGAACTAACCAAAATAACTTATTCGCAAAAATCAGTCAGAGAGCCAAAAATAATATTTTTTTGAAGGATTAACATGAACATCTTTTTTCTAGAAAACGCATTTTCTATTTAAAAGAGGTGAGCGCAGTCCTCCTTAACCAGAAACAGCTTAAAACCAAATGACGTATTACTGTTAGAAAGTCTAATAGTCTAAGGAATGTCGTAGAGGCAAAATTTACGTGGTCATAATCTCGCGCGGGACACACTTTTCATTAAAAGGAAAGTTTCTTCTCAATAATAAAACTGATAACCCAAAATGAGTTTATCATTGGGAAAGCTATTAGTCCAGCAATTATTTTATGAGCTTTGGTCTCGGATTTTTTATAAAAAATCATCTTGGACATCTACATGTACAACCATTTTTTTACCAAAAATACCTTATTCCAACACATATTAAAAACATGGACATCCTAAAACTACAATGGTTTTCTCAAAGCGCTTTTTTATTTTTGTTAATCAAAAATGCGCTTTCGGATTTTGTTAATCAAAAATATTTTTTCTTAGAACTGGCTTAAGTCGGTACAAAATATTAGTCGCTGAAGAGAAAATATCAGCGCTTAATGTATTTTTAATTTTAACCATTAGTTTTGTGTAACTGATATATACAACTTTCCTGATGAAAACAACAATGTTTTACTGCAAAAAATACCAAAAAACGGTTCTAGGCTTTAATTGTGAGATCTAACTTAAATGTTAAATTCAAATTAAAACAAAATTATTGGAAAAGTTTTCTTAAATGGACAAATACATAATGGACAGGGAATATTTTTACAGTAAATAGTATGAAAACAGTTGTTTTGGATTTTTTGTTGTGCGACAAAATTTAAACAAACGTTAAAATAAAATGATCAGTTTATGGCAGACATCCAAACTTCATTGCTTTAAATAAAAAAAGAGTAATTTAGCCTAAAAAATACATAAAAGCTTGAAATACTGAAAATAAATGACGATGAGCGGTTCAAAACCGCTTGATCTGTAAGAATATCCAGCACTCAGTAATTGTGTACCAAAAACGATGTGCGGTTTTGGGTAACGAAAGGCTCACGGGGAGACCCTTTTTAAAGGTGGAAAAAAAAGCACTCGAAAAGGAGTTGCTAAATAAAAAAATATCCTGCAGCAGTGTTTATTCTAATTAATCTAACATTTACGTTTCAATTTACTATTTATAAGATTAATTATGTTATAAGTCATTATGAAACTTAATTAAATACTTAGCGGCATTTTATAAAACTTAAAGATTGTATAAATTTAAAAGTATTTGCTAAGTAAAATAGATAATTCTTCTTTGCTAGGTAAATGATAAGCAAAATCTGTGTTTTAGTTTGAAATTTACATGAAATATTAATTGCGATCTATCAATTCAGTGCAAGTTATAATCATAATAAAATAACAATGTGGATAGGCGGATTATTTGGAGCCATGATTTTGCCGTAGAACAATTTTTTAAAACTAATTATTGCGCGAAAAGTGAAATTTTTACTGACTTTTTCAAATTATAAAACTTACCACTATATTGATAGCATTTTACGAATACACAATAAAAATCATTGACAAAACTATAACATTTTGAGCAGTTTTAAACACTTTTAATTTTTAGACTAAATTTAGCAGTTTTTGAAATTATATCGTGCCATATATCCATTTTATACTACAGTGCAGTAATATAAATTTGGCACTATTTAGCAGTAATTATTTTGGTGGATAATTATTCCATTTTTGTAGCAGTTTAACCATTTTACAGCACTACAGTACTATATTAGGCACTAGTTAGACGTTAAACAACAGCGCAAATTTTTTTAATTTCTTAAAATTTAATTGTTTTAACTACAATTAAACGTTGCATAAGTCGGTTCAAATTATAAACTAATATAAATCATTCTACAATTCAAAAACCTTGTAATAGTTTAAAAATTATTGTAGCGAGTTTTCAAAAACCATTTACACAATTTATACAATGGCTTTTTAATGAAAACAATAATGTTTAAGTTATTTTAAGCTTTGGAAAGTTCGAGTTATGCCTTTACAAGTGGTAATTAATATAGAATATCACTGATAGAATCTGTGCACAGGTCTGCTCATGATTGTCTATATTAATTCTTTAGTTTTTTGTAAAGGCAGGGTTTCGAAGCTCCAAAGCTTTGGAGTAAGCTTTAAACATTATTATTGTTTTCATTAAAAAGCCATTGTATAAATTGTGTGTAAAATGACTTTTAAAAGTTTCGTTCAATTAGTTTTTTTAAACTATTTACAAGGTTTTTGATTATTAAATGGCATTATATTAAGCAAGCAAATATGTTATTTATAATTAAAAGCGAACCGACTTATGCAACGTTTAATTGTCTACGCATTCAAACGATTAGAATTTTACAAATTTAAAAAAATTTGCATATTTGTGGCAAACGTATTTTTTCTTAGCTCAGTACCCTCGTGTCCAGTACCCTCGTGTCCTAGAATCGTTTAAACGTGCCGAAAATGGATGATATTAAGTACTGGTCACGCTCCAAAAAGTAGACCCGGTCCTATTTTCCTGCTAAAACATATGGGCCAAATCAACTCAGTCCAAATTTATATTACTGCCACTGTATAAATGGATATATGGTAAAAACAAGCACCGCCGATATAAACTAAAAAACTGCTAAATTTAGTATATTAAAATTAAAAGGTGTTTTAAAACTGCTCAAATATTTTATAGTTTTGTGATTGATGAATTGTTTTTATTGTGTATTCGTAAAATGCTGATATTAGTGGTAAGTTTATAATTTGAAAGATTTTAGAGGTCGTGAATTTTCACTTTTGCGCACAATAATTCATTTTAAAAATTGTTCTACGGCAAATCATGGCTCAAATAATCACTGTGGCATTGTTATTATTATGATTATGACTGTGCACTGAATTGATAGAAAATCGCAAATTAATATTTCATGTAAATTTCGAACTAAAACACAGATTTGCTTATCATTTACCTAGCAAAGAAGAATTATCTATTTACTTAGCAAATACTTTTAAATTTATACAATCTTAAGTTTTATAAAATGCCGCTAATTATTTAAATTAAGTTTCATAATAACTTATGACGTAATTAATACTTATAAATAGTAAATTGAAACGTAAATGTTCATACTTATAACGTAATAAATAAACACTGCTGCAGGATATTTGTTTTTATTTGCACGACTCCCTTTCGAGTGCTTTTTTTCCGCCTTAGCGACGGGTGCTTTTTTCCCGCCTTTGCCATGAGTGCTTTTTTTCCGTTACCCCAAAACCGCACATCACCGTTTAATTACAGGTAAAATCGTGCTGAGTGCTGGATATTCTTACAGGATGAGCGGTTTTTAAACCGCTCATCGTAGTTAAAACTCGGACGCGTATTTTTCAGTATTTTTCAAGCTTCTATGTATTTTTTAGCTAAATTTACTCTTTTTATTTTAAAGCAATGAAGTTTGGATGTCTGCAGTAAACTGATCATTTATTTTAACGTTTGTTTGAAATTTGTCGCACAACAAAATCCAAAACAACTGTTTTCATACTATTTACTGTAAAAATATTACTGTCCATCATGTATTTGTCCATGTTTTAAAGAAATGTTTTTCAATAATTTTGTTTTAATTTGAAATTTGACATTAGGTTTAAGATCTCCACAATTAAAGCCTAGAACACATTTTTTTGGGTATTTTTGCAGTAAAACATTTTTGTTGTTCATCAGGAAGTTGTCTGTGTGCAGTTAAAAAACTAATCGTTAAATATAAAATATAACGTGATATTGTTTCTCTTCAGCGACTAATATTTTGTACCAATAGTTTTAAGCCAGTTCTAAGAAAATATTTTTGATTAACAAAATCCGAAAGCGCATTTTTGATTAACAAAATCCGAAAGCGCTTTGGTGAAAAAAAAAACCATTGTCCAGTTTTAGGATGTCCATGTTTTTAATATGTGTTGGATACAAACAAGGCTCCTTTGGTAAAAAAAATGGTTGTACAGTGTAAAATGTCCAAGATAATTTTTTATCAAAAAATCCAACCAAAGCTCATAGAATAATTGCTGGACTAATAGCTTTCCAATGATAATTCATTTCGGGTTATCAGTTTTCTAGTTGAGAAGAAACTTTCCTTTTAATGAAAATGCGTTGTCCAGCACAATTATGACCACGTAAATTTTTGCCTCTTACGACATTCCTTAGACTATTAGACTTCTAATAATACGTCATTTAGTTTAAGCTGTTCTGTGGTTAAGGAGGATACCTCCACGCTCCACTCTTAAATAGAAATGCGTTTTCTAGAAAAAGATGTCCATGTTCATCCTTCCAAAAAAATATTATTTTGGCTCTCCGCTGACTGACTTTTGCCAATAAGTTTTGGTTAGTTCAAAAACTTTTTTAACTTCAAAAATTCATAGGGTATAAAAATGTGTTGTCACGCATAAAAATGTTCACCTCAATTTTTTTAAATTCAATTTTTTCTAACATTACTTAGACTCTAAATTTTTGAATAATAATACTTTATTTATTGTAATCCGTTAAGTGGTTTGGGAGGAGTGGGGAAACCGAACGAACACACACAGACACACACACAGACACACACACACAGACACACACACACAGACACACGCGCACACACACACACACATACACACACACACAAGCACACACACACAGAGACAAACACACACACTCACACACACACACACACACACACACCACACACACACACACATATATATATATATATATATATATATATATATATATATATATATATATATACTAGATTAAAAATTCTAAGAATAGAGCAGAAAAAGTTTTCGTTTCACTTATATATATATATATATATATATATATATATATATATATATATATATATCACACAGCACTGTCATTTTTTTTAGTTAAAAGCAAAAAAAACAACTACAGCATCTACAAGCGGAAATGCCTTTCAACGAAGTTGACAAACAACTAAGTGAAAAAGGCGATCGCGCTGTCAAAGAGCTGGAGAGAATTCAAGACACACAAACTAAAAAAAAAGCAACAGCGGGATAGATCAAGAAACAAAAATCAATGGAAATTTTTTAGGAGCAGCTGCCAAACCAAAGCAAATTCCTATAGCCACAAAGCCATCAGACTCCACTTCTGCTAAACAACGCCCGGAAAAACCCCTCCCTCAACCAGCACACCACAAAAACAAAAAAAGCCAAAAACAACGCCAACAAACACCCCAAAAAAAAAAAAAAAAAAAAACAAAAAACAAAACCCACAAAACGGGCAGCCCCAACACCACCCAAAAAGCGCAGCCGCGCCAACAAAAAAAAAAAAAAAATAATAATAAAGAAACAAAAACAAAACCACCAATAGCGCGGCCAAACACACCCCGCACCACCACCGCGCCCCCCGCGCCACCACCAAAAAAAAAAAAAAAACAAAACACACAAAAAAAACACCCCCCCGCGCCGAAAGCGCCGCCAACCCCCCCACCAAAACCCCGCACCCACCCCAACGCCCAACAAACAACAACCAAAAAAACCCACCCCCCACCCACCACCAACAAACAAAAAAAACAACAAACCCCCCAGGCCGCGAGCAAACGCCCCGGCGCCCATATATATATATATACAGACCTGTGCACGGTCTGAAATTGCCCCCCGTTTTATTGGAGGATTTGTTTCCCCCGTTTTATTGCCTCCCCGCCAAAAAATGAAAAAGTACCCTAAAATTATGACGCCATTTTTGACCTATGATGACGCCGTCATCGCGGATTTTTTTGCAGTTTTTAGCCTATTTCAATGTATTTTAAGCCGTTTTAGACCTATTTTTACCTTATTTTTGCGTTTTTTGTCCCTTTTTTCCCTTTTCCCTTCTTTTTTTTTCTTTTTTTTTCTCTTTTTTTCCTTCACCCCTGCTTTCCCCCCGTTTTATTGCCCCCCGTTTTATTGCCCCCCGTTTAAAAAAAGTTGCCCCCGGTGCCCCCCTCCCGTTTTGGAGTTCCCCCCAATAAAACCCCGGGGACAGTGCACATGTCTGATATATCTATCTATATATAAATAGACGTAATGTGTGTGTGTGTGTGCGTGTGTGCATGTGTGTGTGTGTGCGTGTGTGCGCGTGCGTGCGTGTGCGCGCGCGCGCGTGTGTGTGTGTGTGTGTCTGTCTGTCTGTCTGTGTGTTCCCTAACTCCTCCCTAACCACCCAACGGATTAAGGTGAATGAGGTATCGTTAGAAAGCTTATACCCCAGGGAATGTCGTAATGGGGTTGAAATTTTGAAACAACTTACATGGACATCTTTATACTGGGCAACGCGTTTTTACCAAAGGGGGGACCTTATGGATTTTGGAACTTAAAAAATTTTTTGACTCAGAATTGGCTCAAACTTATTTGAAAGAGTAATTAGGCAATGTAAAGCCAGAATAACATGATTTTTGGAAAAATGAACATGGACATTCTTATACTGGACAACGTTTTTTTTATTAAAGAAGGAAATTACCTTGCTCACCAACCACAAAAGGGATTCGGCTAAATGAGATATCATTGCAAAGCTTACGGTCCGGAGAATGTCATAAAGAGGTTGAAATTTAGAAAAAAAATTGCATAGACATCTTTAGCCTGGACAAAACATTTTCACAAAAAGGAGAAACCTATGGATTTTGGAAAGTGAAAATTTTTTGTCTTTGAATTGGCTCGAACTTATTGATAAGAGTAATTATCCAATTTAAAACCAAAATGTCATGTTTTTTTTTGGTAAGATTAACATGGACATATTAATGCTGGACAACGTTTTTTCACTAAAAAGAGGAACGACCTTCCTCCCCAACCAGCAAAATAATTGGGCTAAATGAGATATCATTGCAAAGCTTACAGACAGGGGAATGTCATAAAGGGGTTGAAATTAAAAAAAAAATGCATCTTTTGGCTGGACAACAATTTTTCAAAAAAACAGGGCCCTATGGACTTTGAAAGTTGAAAAAAATTTTATCTTCAAATTGGCTCAAACTTATTGGTAAGAGTAATTCGCCAATGTGAAACCAGAATATCATGTTTTTGAAAAAATGAAAATGGACATCTTTATGCTGGACAACGTTTTTTTACTAAAAGGAGGAATGAGTTTTCTCCTTAACCTCAAAAAGGTTTGGGCTAAATAAGATATCATTAAAAAGCTTGAATTTCAAGGAATGTCATAAAAGGTTGAACTTTTCAAAAAATAAATAACAAGGACATCTTTATGCTGGATAACGCAATTTTCACCAAAAGGGAGGACCCTTCTCCTCAACCACAAAACGGATTGGGCTAAATGAGGTATCATTGCAAAGCTTACAGTCTGGAGAATGTCATAAATGGGTTAAAATTTTAAGAAAATAACATGGACATCTTTATATTGGACAACATATTTTTATCAAAAAGGGAAGAACCTTCCTCCCCAACCACCGAAAAAAATGAGGACAAATGAGATACTATGGGAAACCTTATAGTTCAGGGAGCATCATAAGGTGGTTAAAATTAGTAAAAAATTAACACGGACATCTTTATGCTGGACAACATATTTTCACCAAAAGAGGGAAAGACCCTTCTCCCCAACTAAAATTAGAGTGGGTAACTGAGGTATCACTGTAAAGCTTACAGTAACGGGAATGGAATAACAGGGTTGAATTTTGAAAAAAAAGTAAATGAATATAAAAAATGCGGGAAAAATTATTTGTCTGCCGTATGGCTGACACGGGCTACTTGTATATACAAATTTCCGTCGGTTATTATTTTTTGCCAGATTATTTACTTTTAAGTTAATTAGCAAATATATAAGAAAAAAAATTCCTATTTAGGTACACCTTAATTACCCTGAAAATATTTTATAAGCTTAGCAGTATGTTATTTTTTACTTTTAAATTAGCAAATATGTTATTATTTACTTTTAAGTTAATTAGCAAATATATGAAAAAAATAATTTTCTATTTACAATTTAATTACCCTGAAAATATTTTTAATTTTTACAGATTGACCTACAAAAAGTAATTTTTTGTCACGTATTCGCCACACACTCTCCGTCACACTTACGCAATTTTCCGTGTTCTTTGGTTTTCTAAAGACTGGAGTGATTTTTTGTTTTTGGTACTAAAAAAATATACAAATATTTAGCTTAAGCTAAATTACCCGGTAAGACACAACCCCGCATTTTTTCTAAAACGAGCAAACCATAATGAACGTAGTTATTCTTAGAATAATAGCAGCAAAACAAGATCATAATTGGAAATGGAACAGACTTTTTTAAAATTACGATTGCCAAAAAAAGTACACAGGAATGGTTTGATTGAACGTTAGCCAAGGCCTTCAACACCAGACTTTCAATCATTAAAAGAGCCAATAATTTTTTTTTGGGATACTATAATCTGATTTTCTCCAATAACTTATATTGTAATGAAAAAGATTTTCGTATATAGGGTAGTGCATTTAATTTCGGCACTTTTTCGTTTTTCCAATGTAACTTTTCACTGTATGGCCTGATTTTTATGTTTGATAGCTCATTTTGAAGCTTTTACAATACTGCGTTGCGTCATAAAAAATTCACTGTACGAAAGTTGTTTTTTTATTCAATTAAATCAGTTGTTTAAAAAATGGAAAATTGCCGAAATTAAATGTATGCATTTAATTTCGGCACTTTACAAACAATCGATTTTTTCTCAGTCAAAAAATCATCATTTTCAAAAATTTAAAAACCTACCATTATCTCCAGACAGTTTTCTTTAATTTAAGCTTTTACTTGTTGTTCAACGTGTACCTGGAAAAAAGTTACAGCTAAAATGTTAAATGGTATTAAAATGAGGAAAATTTGGGAAAAAAGTGCATTTAATTTCGGCACTTTTTAAAAAGACCCCCTTAATCGAGTTTAAGTGCAGTGCTATCACTCCTACACATTTCAACGGAGTCTTTTAACTATTTACAACTACAATTTACCACCCGACCACTAAATTCAACCCGTTTTTACCTACAGCAATAGTGTGCCGAAATTACACTATTTTATTTTATAACGATTGCTCACCACAGACGCAACGTAGAACCACGGGGACTAAAAATTCGGAAAATAGACTAAATTTTACCAGGACAGTTTAATTTTTAAACCAATTTATTGCGTAATCATGAAATGCCCATGTTCTAAAAACGAGTAACATTTTTTTAAAATTATAAGTCACACAATTTCACATGAAATATCATAACATAACAAATAAAAAGCTCACGACAGTCATCTACATATAATTAGCTTTCATTTGAGCTATCAAACGTCGTATTCCGTCCAGGATTACCAAAGATATAGTCCAAAATCAAAAATAAAAAGTGCCGAAATTAAATGCACTACCCTATAATTTTTTTTAACCTTTTGGAATTCCTTCCGCTGCGAATCCGCAAAAGGTTTTCCGCCCCACCGCAACTCAGTAATAAACTTGGCGTCCGAACGAGTCGGGACGTGGTTTGACGCCAAGTTTAACAAAGAGCAGCACTGGCGCAGAATACCTTCTGCGGATTTGCAGTGGTTTTTAGACGAAAAAAATCATAAAGGGTTAAGACAATCGTTGTGACTTAAAAAACAGTAGTTCTGAATTTTGAATTAAAAATTTAAAAACAGCAGAAAAGTTTTTTAATTTTTTTCTCTTGCGCAAATGTACTTGCTTAAAGGTGCGGTATACTAAATCATGGTGTATTTTTTTTCGCTTAATTTTTGGTATCAATCGATGCGTCAGGTTTCACTGAGTAAAAAATTGTATTACAAAAAAAAATAATTTTCAGCGGTTGTCGAAATAGTAGCAAGAATATTGCTCGACTATTTCATCAATTTTTTCCGCCAAACCACAGTAAATATGTACACCCGATGAGCGATTAAAAAACAAACAACTGGCACACGTGCCAAGATTGAACTGAACTCAAAATACATTCTCAAAAATACTGCCTCTTTTTCCGCCAAACCACAGTAAATATGTACACCCGATGAGCGATTAAAAAACAAACGACTGGCACACGTGCCAAGATTGAACTGAACTCAAAATACATTCTCAAAAATACTGCCTCTAAAATAGCCTTCCCTTTAACTTTCTTGTACGATATGACTATGAAATCAGGCATATTGCCGAATTCTTGGAAAAAAGCTATAGTTTTACCATTATATAAAAAAGGATCAAGATCTGAATGTATAAACTATAGACCGTATCCTTGACCAGTTATATAAGTAAAGTAGCTGAAAGAATTGTTAGCGATGAAATTTTAAATTATCTAAACCATAACGGTTTAATTTCTTAGGAGCAATACGGATTTTTGTCAAAACGTTCCACGTGCGCGCAACTTTTAACAATGTTAAACGATTGGACGTCAATTATTAGCCGGGGCTTTCGCATTGATTCAATGTATATCGATTTTGCAAAAGCCTTCGACACGTCTGCCGTTCCAAACTTATTTTAAAACTAAAAGCGTATGGTATAAATTATGAGCTTTTAAACTGGATAAACGCATTTCTATCAAATCGAACACAGGTTGTTGAAATTGAAGGTGAATTGTCAGATCCTGTGCCAGTAATTTCTGGAGTCCCACAGGGATCTGTTTTGGGTCCCACGCTTTTTTTAATTTTTATAAATGATATGGTAAACTGTGTTGAGGGTTCTTGCGGAATAAAACTTTTCGCGGATGATGGTAAAATCTATCATGCACGAAAAGATGACAACAATATCGATTTTTTGATTACACTTCAAAAATTCTCAAAATGGGCTTCTGATTGGCAGTTAACCGTTTCCTTCGAAAAATGCAATGTTTTAAGTATTGGAAGAGAATCTATAAAACAACACAACTATTTTCTTTCCGATATAGCTATAATAAACGTTAATGAAATTCGTGACTTAGGAATAAATTTTTCGTCTTCCTTAAAATTTTCTGTGCATTGTTCTCAAATTGCATCAAAAGCATATTCACGTGCGAGTTTAATATTAAAATGTTTTAAATCTACCAATCCTTTCTTGCTTTTACGAGCGTACACAACATACGTTCGTCCCATTTTGGAGTCAAACTCACCAGTTTGGAATTCTTATCTTATAAAAATTATTAAAATCATAGAGAAAGTTCAAAAATTTTTCAGACGCATGGTATGCTTTAAATGTAAGATTCCCTTTGATAGTTACCGTAGTCGCTTATCATTTTTACATCTAGATTCACTTGAATTACGAAGAATTAAATTTGATCTTTATATGATTCATAAAATTCTATATGGCTTAATTGATTTAAAGATTGAAGATTTCTTTTACTTTGAAAATTATAGTTATATGTTTCGTAGACAAAATAATTTAACTTTAAAAAGAAAAGAAATTCCAAAATCAGATTGTCGTAAATATTTTTTTTCTGAAAGAGTTATACACATTTGGAATGGATTACCAAATCATGTCGTTTTTTCAAATTCATACCCTACGTTTAAAAAACATTTAAATACGTTAGATCTTAATAACCACTGCATTGTATATTAACCGTTTCGTTCGATTTAAAACGTTTAAAATTAACGAAATTCGCGTAATTTACAATTGCGTTATTTTGGTTTTTGTTTTTTTTTTAAACATTCTTTCAGATCAAAATGAATTAAAATACTTATGTATCTTAGTACTTTTTATGTAAATTTTTTTCCCTCGAGATACTAGAGTCAAACCGCACAACTAAAGGTTGATTATAAAATTTATACACCCTTTTTTTATTTCTTTGAACTTATTTTAGTTCGTTTTAATTGACTGTTTTACTATATTTTTAAACAAATATGATTGTAATTTGTATTTTTGTCTTTTGTTAGGGCAGTATGTAAGAGTATTACCTTTGATTGATTTGATAAGAGTGTTTGATTTGATTTTATTATTTTTAACATTTTTATTTGTTTGTTTTTTGACAGAAGTAAAATATTTTCAATTTAATTCAATAAAGAAAAAAGGAAGAGAGAAAAAAAACACAAAATACACGCTCTGTGTGGATCGCCCCCAGATGCATACGTACGCATAAGTCATACTCTACGAAGCATATGTTTTGCATACGAAGACATATCCTCATTCAGACCACATTCACTTCTTTTTTTTGTATTCTTCCTCTTCTTCTTTCCTCCGCAAGTTTCTTACTTTTCCTATCTCTTAGCCTCACTTTTCTTTTCTTTCTTTCCTTTCTTTCATACATACGCTAATCAAAAAAAGAATAAAAAAAGAACAAAATACGCTATACCAACCTAAATCATACACATATATATCATACATCATAATCATACATCATAAACATACAACATCATAACTAGTATATCAACGATCATCCGAAAATATCAACGATCATTTAAACTATCAACGATCATTTCTAACTATCAACGATCATAAAAGAACAAAAAAATCAACGTATGCTCCGAAAAATCATACGTCTGCGTATAAGTCAAAATATGCATACGTATGCATATTTTCAAAAATAAAAAAAAACTTTTTTTTAATTTCCAAAATATAGTAGTCTGCATATTTGCAATATATGCATACGTATGCATATACTTTCCGGAAAGAATGCATACGTATGCATATAAGTGCAAAATAGCAACGTATGCATATTTTTTTAAAAACAAAAAAAAACTTTTTTTTTTAATCCCCAAATGCACACACCTATGCATATCTACAACAATCAGACGAAGGCAGCATTCCTCCAAAAAACAAGCTGAAATCGTATCTTATTTTGTTACTTTTATGCATACGTATGCATAAAAAGTTAGAAAAAATGCATACGTATGCTAAAAGTTTCAAAAAAATGCATACGTATGCATATAATTTCCGGAAAAATGCATACGTATGCATATAACTAAAAAAATATGCATATTCGTCGTCTGGCATATGAATTTATGCATACGTATGCATAGATGCATACGTAGCAGAAATTAGTATTAGTAGCAGTGGACCCACACACAGCCCCCCGATATTTCTTCTTCTCTCCTCCTTCTTTTTTATTAATAAATTTTGAATATTTTCATAGGAAAATTTTCAATTTAATTCAATTCAAAATCGTTTATTTAGAATAAAGCATTACAAATACAATATAATAATTAAAAAAACACAGAAATTAGTATAATTAAAAATTTTGAATATTTTCATAGGAAAATTTTCTTATAAATTGTCTTAAATACATCTGATTTTTTACAAGAAAGAATGCGTTTGCAGAGTCCAACGTAAGCGAAACAAAACACACCGGCCAGATCACGTGGCTGGTGTTTGGTAAAAAACAAAAAATTATCTAGAATATCCTAGCGATATTCTTGCTAATATCTCGACAACCGCTGATAATTATTTTTTTTTTGTAATACAATTTTTTACTCAGTGAAACCTGACGCATCCATTGATACCAAAAACCAAGCGAAAAAAATACACCATGATTAAGTATATCGTATCTTTAAACACAAACCTAAAAATTGAAATATCAAAGGCGCTAATAAATAATTGTGCTTTTTAAAACTCATTTTTACCGGTAAAACGAAATTTAAAGTATATTCCGTGTGTTCTCTCAGTTTTTCAGAAAGTATCTTACTTTTTTGGATCTGATAAAAACTGGTGAGATAACATTGCATTTAAAACATCGCTAGAAAACAAAGGATTTTACCCACTTCCTACCGCAAAAAAACGAATAAAAAATATTATTTACGTGCGCTACAAAAGATACCTCGAGCTGACAAATAAATTTACTTAAAGCGGTGCGAAGACAAATTTTTTGTCTTCGATTTTGATAAATTTTTTGTGAAAACTTTACCCCGGCCCCCAGTATCCCACAAAAATTTTTTCAACAATATATTCCAGTGGTTCAAGAGTTATGATACCCAAAAAATGGCGTTTTTCGGCAATTCTGTGAGTAAAAGATTGCTCGATGTGTATAGCGGTTTAAGTTACAAAATACGCACTTAAGAAAGCGGCTACTTTCTACTTTAATTTGATACCTTTATCAAAATCAGAGACAAAAAGTTTGACTCAGCATCAGCACCGCACCTTTAAGGCCGTGAGGACCTTAAAGGTACTTAAAGTGTCCTTACTTATTTTGCCTTTATTTACTAGTATTTGATAGTACTTGTTACAGTGCCGCCGTACCATAGTGGGAAGTGACATGCATAAATTCAAAAACAGCAACTGGTTGTATAAAAACCAACATGTAAATAATGCAACCAACCAACCAACGGGTATTCAAAACCAACATGTAATATAAATATACTTTTTTAACAATACCTTATTTGGCACTAAAAAAATACATTCTGCATAATATTTTCGGAAAGAATATTTTTGGAAACGTTTTTAAATTCATAACAAAAAAAACTTTGTTTTCCTTAAGCCTAAGCGAAACCTTCACATTAAGCTAAAAAACATAAAACTATCTTTAAGAAAACCTAAAAAGTTTTTAAAAATGCCGAATAATTTACTGCCAAAAGAGGAGATTTTTCCCGAAGATATTTTGAGGAAGGTATTACTTCCGGACACTTATGTGTATATACCACGCCGCAATATTTCAAATTACGTTTTACTTGAATTAATTTTCACTGAAAGATTGGTTAGCTTTAAGTAAAATTATATATTATTTTACAAAATATAAGTAAATTCCTAGCATTTACGGCATATAACTTATTCTGTTAAATGTTAGCAGCAGTCTATTATTGCTTTAAAACAAAATTAAAGTATAAGTTACTCGTTAAATGCAAAAAGTTTTAGCTTGTTTAAAGAGGATAAATGAAATTTCGAAATTTCAAATCCAAACAAAAATTTAAGTTTAAAGAGTACCAAAGAATGAATTTAATTCTATTCAAAATCATCTTTATCTCCTCTTCTTAAGACAGTAAAATTTTTATAATCATTTGTCTATTTTAGTTTGGTCTAATTTAATTGGTATTTGCAAGGTTTTTAATGCTTTTAAAATATTGTTTTTCCCAAAGTTCCAACAGTAGCATTGCAAACGCATTCTTTCGGGAAATTCGTGTCGTATCCCCTCTCAATCCTGGGACCGTCGTGTTGTACCTTTCGCCCCTGGGACCGTCGTGTCGCGGGACCGTCGTTTTTAGGAACCGTCGTGTCGCTGGAGTAAATTAACATTGGCAACTTTTTTTGTTTTTCATGGCTTGCGTGTGTTTTCTCCATTTTTTCTTGATGGAGAGCTGTTACGCTCTTATTCAAGCTTAAAAGCTTTTTTACCTTTAGTTCATATAAAGCTGGCACGCTGCACCTTCAGAGTAATTAATTTCTATAATTACATTGATATTTACACTCGTTTTTTTCTGAGAATACATAAAAGTGTTGCATTAAATTTATTTACTTAACTAAAACCTCCATTTCTCAAAAAAATCCACTTATAATATTAATTTTGTGTTTGCACTAAGCTTCTTTTTTATTAAAAAAATGACTTATTCTAAATTTGTTAATTATAGCTTACACAGTTTATCCGCTTTTTGATATAAATTCTAATCACAAGTTAAATAAGGATTGTTTGGTTGAAGCAAACTAAATGTTGTTAAACATAAAAAGTCTAAGGAAGTTCGAGACCTAAAATATCAGTATTTCAGGCCTTAAGCTTGCTAAAGGTCTATTCATACTTATGACAAAACGTCCTTTGGACAAAGTCCAAAGGACAAAAGTCCTTTGGACTTTGTCCAAAGGACAAAGTCCAAAGGGAAAAGTCCAAAGGACTTTGTCCAAAGGACAAAGTCCAAAGGGAAAAGTCCAAAGGACAACGTATTCATACTTCTTGTCGAAATCCTTTAGAGATGCCTGAGGTGTCATAATTCAAATTATATTGCTGAAATGCTTGGCTAACAGGCATAATTTTAAAACGGTTTATTTCAACCAAATAAATAAAACCGACGTTTCGACGCTGCAAAACACAGGTCTTCGTCAAGGGACTAAAACAAGGAAAAAACATTAATACTAAAGCCACGGAACATAAAGCTAACAAGCTAAGGTATAAGATTTATAAAAGACCTATCCAAAAATAAAATAAAATAAAACGCGCCGAAGATGAAAAAATAAATAGACAACAACAAATAAAAATGTTATAAACATGAAAAAACAGAACAAGAGATTAATTAAATGAGATTCAGTCATGAGAAATACAAAAAAATTTAAAAAAAAAACATAGAAAAACAATCACTTTTTGCAAAAATATACGAATAAAAATATGTCAGATAAAACAATACAGTTATTAAAAACACAAGTTCAAACACAACGTGAGTCTACTCTATAGTTAATTTACTAAGTAAAACATTGTACACATTTGGAACTATATTACATATTTCGGTGGA
>JASAMX010016061.1:0-13571 GCA_030248175.1 Microlaimidae sp. YZB2_3
ATTTATTTGGCTGACAAGCCTCTACCTTGAATTTTGGTTATCTATCAGGAACATTTTTCTAAAATTTGGAATCACATGTTGGTGTGATATTATCCCTCGCCTCTGCGACTAAATTTTTTAAATATTATACGCCCAAAGAAAGTATGAATGGCTAAAAACATGTTGTTATCGTTACTAGTACTAAATGGATTTAAATCGTTATAAAATACCCGTAATTGTGACTCTTTACTCTTTTAACATACAATCTTTTAACAAAACACGTTATGAATCGGGTTAATTTTATACTGATTGTGACTCTTTAATAAAGTCGTAGTAATGACATGGCATGTCCACAGTATTCCACCTTCTAAACGCGTATTTGCTTTACGAAAACGTACGTGACGTGGTTGTCGCTGACCTTTACAAAAAGGAACTAGAATTTGTTCAAAACTGATTGAAAGCGAACAAAATTTTCAAGTGAGCATATCTCGCTGGAGTGATGGGTCTTCATAAGTCAGTACAGGGGCTGTGCTGTGCTTATAAGTGAGCAGAAAAAAGGAGGAAAAAAGTCAATTTAAAGTTTTGGAATCGCTCTCCCTCCAACCTCTCTGAGAAAATTTTTTTAATTTGACAACTTACCCTTCACCTTTACCTCTGGAATTTTAAAAATAACTCCCTCTTTGTAGCCAAATCTTGAGTGTGATTTAAGTTCCATATTTTTGACAGTAAATTTTACTGTCACAAACAGGATTTTTCGGTAACTAACATACATGGGCACTAGAGGGGGTTGGGGGGTTAACCCCCCAAATTTTGAGAAGGGGGTTTTAACCCATACATGGGCACGGGGGGTTAACCCCACCCCCCAAATTCTGAAAAGGGGGTTTAACCCCCCCCCCACTTAGAAGTGGGGGGGGGGAGAAAAGGTTAACCCCCCCAATTTTGGAAAAATGAAGAAAAAAAATGTCTTTAAAATGACTTCTAACTGCCTCCAAACTTAAGTTTTGAGGTCAAAATGAATGTTTTAAGCAATAAAAAGCT
The DNA here is from genome assembly GCA_030248175.1 of Microlaimidae sp. YZB2_3. Taxonomy (NCBI): domain Eukaryota; kingdom Metazoa; phylum Nematoda; class Chromadorea; order Desmodorida; family Microlaimidae; species Microlaimidae sp. YZB2_3. The sequence continues at coordinate 1,018 of JASAMX010016061.1, forward strand.
CAAAAATGCAATAAAAAGGGCTTTTTAACCTAAAATTAGCGTTTTTTACCTATTTTTCCTTCAAAATCGAAAAACGATATGGGTAAAATGCACTCCAGAAAAAAATGATATGGGTATTTTGCGTTTCTCGGATTTTAACCCCCCCTAATTTGGGGTTTAACCCCCCACTCCGGACCAACTTGCCCATGTATAGTATAACCCCCCACTCCAAAGTGGGGGAGGGAGAAAAGGTTCCCCCCCCAATTTTGGAAAAACGAAGAAAAAATGTCTTTAAAATGACTTCTAACTGCCTCCAAACTTAAGTTTTGAGGTCAAAATGAATGTTTTAAGCAATAAAAAGCTCAAAAAAGCAATAAAAAGGGCTTTTTGACCTAAAATTAGCGTTTTTTACCTATTTTTCCTTCAAAATTGAAAAACGATATGGGTAAAATGCACTCCAGAAAAAAAACGATATGGGTATTTTGCGTTTCTCAGATTTTAACCCCCCCCCCCCTAATTTGGGGTGTAACCCTCCCCCTCCACTCCGGAACAACTTGCCCATGTATGGTAACTAATAGTACTTTTGTCCACTTTCGAGGGCTGTCGACAGTTTAGACACTTTTAGGAGTAAAACCTCCTCCCCTGTTTTGTGCATTTCTGGTGTTTTAGCTCAATCTATGTTTTTAGCTAAATACATAGTAAACTATGATCTATGCAATCAAGCTTCTTCAAGAGTAGGGAAATATCGTCGTTACTACGGCAAAATAAGTCAAAGTCGTTACAAAATGTGATTTAATCTGTGGAAAGTTGTCAACGTCTTATATATTCTATAGTTATTGTGGCTATTTTTCTGGTAGTACCGACGATATAATGTCTAAATAGTTGTTCTGTACAATCATAATTTAGTGTTTTGGCAGTCGTGGTGTTTGTGGCAACTGATCAATTGTTTAAATCTAGTCTTACGGTGTATTTTTGTTTTATTTGCGTGCCATTTTTTTTATTTTTTAGTACAATTTTTGAAGTTGGCAAGTTTTATTTATAAAATTTTATCTTTATAAAATTTTTTATGCATGTTGTATTTGCAGTTTAAACATAAGACTACAGAACCACACTATAAATCTAAGTTACCGTTTTTTTCCGCAATATAAACAACTGGTTATTTATTCACCAGTATCTTTATAACGAATTCGTGGTTCCTCTGACACAATGAGTCAGAAGCGTCATAAAATACTCGTAGCTCTGACTCATTTTTATTCTTCAACACAATATAAACAAGTTAAGTGAAAGTCAAGTTGATTTTATACTGATTGTGACTCTTTCTGTCAGAGTAACGACGAATTTAACTTATTTTGCCGCAGTGACGACAATAGACACCTTGCAGTGGAACTCGGTTTATACATGAAGTATGCAATACACATAAGCGTCACCATAATGGATAATTACCGTATCTCCTACTTATCTTTTGTAGTAAGCAGATCAACCGATCGAAGCGCGCCAAATTTCGATCGGTTGATCTGCATACTACGAAAGATAAGTAGAGATACGGTAATTATCCATTATGGTGACGCTTATGCATATTGCATACTTCAGGTATAAATCGAGTTCGAGTGCAAGGTGCCTATATTTTGCAAGAGTTCATCGGATCACAAAATCTTTTATTTTTAAAAAAAACTTATTTTTTGAAACACATTTTTTATTTAACAAATTTTTTGAAACACATTTTTTGATATTACAAAATTTAACTTATTGCATGCTTGTAAAATTCAAAACTTTGTATTGTAGGGTAACTGACTTAATTTCGGCCACGCCTTAATTTCGGCCACCAATTTAGGGTGTTAGAAAATTGGCTTATTTTTAAAGCACAAAAGTAACTGGATTAATGTTGAATAAAGTGTTTTTGCAAAAGTTTTTTATTTTTATTATTCTACATTATCAACATTTTCATACAAAAAGTAATTTTTTTATGATTTTCTTAATTTTTGCTTTGTGTTTAAACACTGCATAAAATTTAGAACGAAGCGATATATAATCTTAAAATATCTTCTATTTAAGGCTCAAAGTTGTTAATTTTCATGTTTTGATATTTTCAAAATTATTTTGCAATGCGTTTAACTAACTGCACATTATTTCGTTAATTTCGGCCACCTTAAAATTTAGGTGAAAGAACCTGCCGTTTTTTGTTGTTTTTAAATATCATTGTACTACCGTATTTATAGAAATTTTTTTTGCTCATTTGACTTTGTTTTGACGTTTTTTAAGCCAAAAATAAAAATTGAACAAAAAATACAAGTTATTAAAACTTGTTTTTTTAAGGTGTTGACATAATTATTTAAAGTCTTGCTAATAACTATTAAAGTTCGCAAACGGGAAAAATTAAGTTATATGTACCAAGAACAATACCTAAGGGTAAATTTGCAATCTTTAGAAATTTTTATCGTTGGTTTAAGCAATAGTTATGGCCAGTTTTTTGTAGCTGGCCGAAATAAATGGCACGCGCCTTAACTTCGGCCACTTTAAAAAAAGTGTAAACCTTTACTGATTTTTAAGTGTAACAGAAATATTCAAATTTTGCACTGAAATAACAAATATAGCTATTGTTTGATTTTTAGGCCAAATTTTGGCTTGATTGAAAAAAACCAGAAAAAAACTTATTCAAAAAATAAAAAAAGGTGGCCGAAATTAAGTCAGTTACCCTAACTTAATTTGTTATTTATTTTAGCGTCTTTACAGGTTACATTAAAAATTACAGTAAAATTTTTTTTATTTAATGCGTGTTTAATAAATTCGTATTTTTTGTTATAATTGCATACATAAGGATTCTCCCTCTCCCTCGCCCGTTTTTTTTCTATTACACCAGTTTTTTTTGTGAAGCTAATTATATAAAAAAGAAGCGATTCGCAGCGGATGTTGAACTATCGTCGTTACTACAACAAAATAAGCCACAATGCGTAAAAAATTTATGCGACTAATTTTAAATTTCAAACGGCAATTTTATTACAGAAATATTTACAACAGTCTCGAGTATTTTATAATGAATGTGGCTAATTTTGCTTTAGTGACGATATTATTTCGGTCAATTATCGTTACTATGACAAAGTAGTCAGAATCGTAAAATACTTTTAACTATGACTCTTTTTTTTCTTTTAACAGAGAAAATACTGTAAACAACTTACATCGGGTTGAATTTATACTTACTTTGACTTTTTATGCAGTAGTATAAACTCTGTTTTTTTAAATTTAAAAACGAGTTAGAGCAAAAAATATTCGATAGTTATAGATTAAAAAAAACATTTTACACAACATAAAATGCACAAAAATAAAATATTCATATTGAAACAAAGACTATCATTTTAATTATTGTACTCGTCAAAATATCAATATTAACAAAATTAAACATATTGCATTTGAATAATTAACGGTTATTTGGTTCAAATGTTAAGAAAAGGGTGATCGGTGCCACTTCGAAACTGTCTTTATTAGTAAAAAGAATATATAAAAAGAGAATGTCCGACTCTACGCTAAATTTCTGAACAAAATTTTGCTAGAAGAGTCGCACATGCTTAAAGTGTATCTTATCTTGTGCACATGCTTATCTTGTGCAAAAATAATCTAAGTGCGAAGAATGCGGCATTGAGTGCAAAAAAAGTCGCACCTTTTTAATGCAAGAAAACTAACAGTGAAAAATCACAGCGCAGGAAAACTGGCAGAAAATGGCGGATTTTTGCTAAAAAAAGTCGCACAAAAGTTTGCAAGATTTTCGCATAATTTGATCAATTCTGTTGTGTTATATATTTTTATTACTACCAAAATTATACAACGTCGTTACTCTGACACAAAGAGTCACAATCAATATAAAATTAAGGTGACTCTGACTCGTTTTGTTTAGATTAATTGTGTGTTAAAATATAAAAAGAGTCACAGTTACGAGTATTTTACGACGCATCTGGCTCATTGTGTCAGAGTAACGACGACAATGTCGTTACCATTACAAAGAGTAGGAACTGTCATAAAATGCTCGTTACTGTAATTTTTTTATCTTTTGTCACGCAAAACGTCGGCAAAATGAGCCACTGTCATTAAAAAATGCACGTGACTGTGACTCGTTCTGTAGTTACTAGGGTTCTGTTTTAAATTTAAAATGAGTCACAGGCGCACATATTTTATACGGACTCTGGTTCATTTTGCCGTAGTAACGACGAACTACAATAAACGTAACAAGTCAGAGTGACGGAGATTTATGTTCATTGTAGTGTTGTAAAAAGTATTGATTTTGAATTATTTTAAGTAAAAGTAAAAGTAAATTGAAAAATTTTAATTTAAGTAAAGTAAGAGTAAAAGTAATTTGTGATTTTTTAATTTAAGTAAAGTAAAAGTAAAAGTAATGGTCAAAATTTTATTTAAGTAAAGTAAAAGTAAAAGTAAGACCTATTTTTTAAGTAAAAGTAAGAGTAAAAGTATAATAAAAGTAATTTTGAACCGGAGCAAAATACCGGTTTTTGGAGCTCCAGAGCTCCGTTCTAAAGTTTTTTGCTAATTTTATGCATAATTATCATTTTAATAAGTTTTTTAGTCAAAATAAATGGTTTTAGCGTGTTAGCGGCATAAAAAATTGTCTTTTGCCATTTACTTTACAACAAGCCCATAGGAAATCAACCCATTGAAATTACTTAAGCTTTACTTAAATTAATTTAAGTATTTGTAGTGGAAAATCCGAGTAAGAGTAAAAGTAAAAGCATTTGAAATTTCAAAAGTCGAGTAAGAGTAAAAGTAAAAGTATTTGAAATTTTAAAAGTCGAGTAAAAGTAAAAGTAAAAGTAATCCAAAACCCGTTACTTTTATTACTTTAAGTAAAAGTAAAAGTAACTTTTTACAACACTAGTTCATTGTGACTCTTTGTGTCAGAGTAAAGACGAAACAAAAAAGTGCAACTTCTATATAAAAGTGTCGGTGACGTATGCCATTGTATAGTATAATGACATCTTTTGAGAAAAGCCCGTTTAAATGGCACTCTCATGATGGAATACTCGTCATGGCATATAGATTAGAATCAAAATATGCCATTATAATGGCATAAAATCATTTTTATCATATTTTCGATAGTACTATAGGGCTCGACTCTAAATTTTAGCGGAGTAGTCGAAGTGTCTTTAATAATCACGAAGCTGATAATTATTTTTAGTTTTGATCGTAACCTTTAACCCTATCTTGATTGGTTTCCAGCACAAACGGCAGTTATGTCCAATTGTTATATGTAATCAAACCGAACCTCGAAATAAGAAAGAAAAATATAAAGCTAGATACTAAAGGTTTTACATCATAATTTGCATGAAAAACAATACGTAACACCGTTTTTGGAATTTTGAATCCAAAAACAAATGAAATACATACCTTTTTAGGAATCGATTGCTACCGAACAAAGAAACCCGTGCAAAAGTTGGATTGGTGTGTTTTAAAAGTCAATATAGGAAAGTTGGTGAAAAATAACATGCGTTGTTGGGTTCTATAGCCCGGTAAGGACGGCTCTTGAACCTGCCTTTGGAAGACTGGAGGCAGGTAGGAAACAGGTAAAGTGCCTCGGAGGCAGCGTGGAGGCAGGTAAAATTGCCTCGGAGGCAGCGTGGAGGCAAGTAAAATTGCCTCGGAGGCAGCGTGGAGGCAGGTAAAATTGCCTCGGGGGCAGCGTGGAGGCAGGTAAAATAGCCTCGGAGGCAGCGTGGAGGCAGGTAAAATAGCCTCGGAGGCAGCGTGGAGGCAGGTAAAATAGCCTCGGAGGCAGCGTGGAGGCAGGTAAAATTGCCTTGGAGGCAGCGTGGAGGCAGGTAAAATTGCCTCGGAGGCAGCGTGGAGGCAGGTAAAATTGCCTCGGAGGCAGGTAGGAGGCAGGTGACCCTGCCTCCTACGTTGAAGCATATACAGGTTAGGAGGCAGGTAGAGAGCAGCAAAAAATTCCAATGGAGGTAGGTAAAAACGGTTTTTCCCAATTCAAGCACCCCGTCCTTACCGGGATACCACATTTAAAGGGCGTAAAACATGCGGTAGTATGTGTTTTTAAAGTCACGCCAAAATTTGTGGAAGAATAAGACGGGTTAAGTTTTCAACCACACCCATAGGCAGACCTGTGCTCGCCCCCCCCGGGTGTTTTATTTGGGGGGGGGGGGGCAATTCCAAAACGGGGGGCACGGGGGGGGCAACTTTTTGAAACGGGGGGGGGCAAGCAGGGGAGAAAAGAAAAAAAAAGAGAAAAACAGAGTGGAAAAGGAAAAAAGGAACAAAAAAAGCGAAAACAAGGTTAAAAATAGGTCTGAAATGGCTTAAAATACATTGAAATAGGCTAAAAACTGCAAAAAATTCACAATGATGGCGTCATCATAGGTCAAAAATGGCTTCATAGTTTTAGGGTACTTTTTAATTTTTGGCGGGAGGGGGCAATAAAACGGGGGGCGGGCAAATCCTCTAATAAAGCGGGGGGCATTTCCAAACCGTCCACAGGTCTGCATAGAACTTCACTTGACTGCACTGTACTGACTGGACTTTAATTTTTTTGTTGCATATTTTTTTGGATTTTTGTTTTTAAATTTAAAACTCCATTTATTATTGGGTTTAGATTTTCAGAAAGAATAAGTACTATACTAATGCTGGTGATGTTCAACTTTTAACGCTGTCTCAGTACTTGTATTCTTTTCATTTGATTGAAACGAATTTTTCCATTTTTCTCCCAGTGCTCGTTTAAAGTGTTCTTCGACTAAAATATGACAAATTTGCATAGATAAGCCAAAAAAATAAATTAATATATGTAAAACAAATTATTTTAAATAAATTATTTAGTATGTGAAACTACTTGCATTTCACTTCATAATGATAGTTTTGCGCTTATGTCCAATAACTTCGTAAAGGCTGGTTCATACTTATGTAAAAACGTCCTTTGGACAAAGTCCAAAAGACAAACACAGCGTATAAACGTATGTAAAAACGTCCTTTGGACTTTGTCCAAAGGACGTTTTTACATAAGTATGAACCAGCCTTTACTTTGACACAAAGAGTCACAATCATTATAAAATCAATGTGACTCTCACTCATATTGCTTATACTATTTGTGTGTTAAATAATAAAAAGAGTCACAGCTACGAGTATTTTATAAAGCTTCGGACTCATTGTGTCAGAGTAACGACGATATATTTTTAATTTTATACTGTAGCCTTAAAAATGGTTTTGGACGAAGAAAAGTTATTTATGGACTACTTGGAGGTGGACAAATGTAAACTAGAGGAAATTAGCATCTGGTTTGTGTAGTTGCTCATTGAAAAAAAGTAGACCATAACAATAATCGATTATATCGTCGTTACTACGGCAATATGAGCCACTGTCAATATAAAATACACGTGACTGTTACTCATTCTGTAGTTACAAGGGCTCTATGAGTCACAGACACACATATTTTATACGAACTATGGCTCATTTTGCCGTAGTAATGACGATATTTTCTTAAAAAACAACACATTGCTTAGCGTTTTTTTACTATAAAAAGGTATCAGTTATAATTGTCTAAAACTACAAACATATCCACAAATCAAAATGTTTTTTCCCTTAAATAAATGTTTACAGCTAATAATAGTGCCTTATTATCAAACACAAATGTCATTTTTAAGTTTTCAAAAGTCAAATTTCAGCAACCGGATTTTTTTACCGACAAATTCGACTTAAAAGTAATTTTAAAAACTAAAAAAATGGTGAATAGTTTTTTAAAGCCTCTGGGGCGGGTCCACTAAACGCGTGCTAATTACGTGCTATCTTAGCACGTTGTTTAAAACTCTTGTTAATGTATTAATTATGGGTTTTTTCTCAAAAAATCTAACAGAACTTTTTGTTTACATGGCACGAATTGATATTTTATTAATTTTATACATATTTGTTTTATACAAACGATTAAAGCAATAACCCCTAGTTACGGGTTAGCAAAACTCCTAACTACGGTTTAAGGCTTTATTAAATTTTATTTCAAACAAATATGCATAAAACTTTTTAATATTAGTTTATTCTATCTAAAAAAAAATCCCATAAGTTTTCTTAAGAAAAAACCTAGAAATTAAAACATTAAAAAGAGTTTTAAACAACGTGCTAAGATAGCACCTAGTCAGCACGCGTTTAGTGGACCCGCCCCTGAAGGGCACCCTAAGAACGCACTCTCATATATTCCCAGGAGGAGTGATTCATTCTTCTTAATTATATTCTTGTTTATAAAGAAAATTTTACCTTCGGACCCGCCTGCCCCGAAGACCAAAGGACTGGAGGTTAGCGATTTCAGGAAATGATCTTCCACTGTCGGTACCTCCAGAGGAGAGGTAAACGCCCGTTTTTCGCTGTCTAAAATATAGCAGGGAAAAATGATTTATGTTTCTAAATCATGCTCCGGAGTTCCAAACATTTAAAACGGAGGGAGTTTCGGAACTCCGGAGCCCCCCCTTATTAAGCAATTTCAAGTTTAAGCTTGAAATGTGTTTGTTTGGACGCAAAATAACTTATCATATAAGTATATTATAACTTTATAATATAATTTAATAAAATAACAAGCTCCGGAACGGAGCTTCGAACATTTCAAACAGTTGGAGCTTCGGAGCTCCAGAACTCCACCCCTTAATTAAGCAATTTCAAGTTTAAGCTTAGAATCTGCTTGTTTGGGCTATTTTTAAGGTTTTTAATAAGTTTTCAAATAAAGTTAATGTACAAATATTTTTTGATAAAAAACTCTATGGCATCACTTTTTTAATTAATCTAAAAATTTTAAAAAATTGGGTAGAGCTCCGGAACTCGATGATGGGGGTTGCTATAGAGCAAAATGAACTTGTATTACTGATGTTCCTTTCAGATCAAGAGCTCTATGTCCTATTTTATGTGCTTTCGAAGAGTAATAATGTAGATTATTTGGTCAAATTGTTTTTGAACTAATTTTTTTTAAAAACCTCGGGTAAACCGTTAATATTAAATACTGAAAATCAAAGTTACAAAATTAAAAAACCCCGATAGTGTTTTCCGGAGCTCCGGAGACAAATTTAAGTTTTTGGAATTCCGGAACTCTAAAACTGCCCAATTTCAACTAGCAATTTTCCGAATCCCGAAATTGACCACAACCAGCAAAACTCCCGGAATTGACAACAACCAGCAAAAAGCAAACCAACCTTTAATTTTTCCGTTGATTTTGTCGTGGAGTTCGTGGCGGAAATCCCTCGTAAGGACCGTGGGAAGGCTGAGGCAGCCGAAGGTCAGCTTCTCCTTCGAGTGGTGGGAAATTGTATTATCCGCGCGGTGGGAAATGTTGTTAGTTGGGCGAAAGTACTCCGCCCGTGCGCTGCATTCTTCCCGCCAGAGATTCCAATCCGGAACCCCGTTTTGTAGGGCGGGGAAAGCTCGGCCCGGAAAACTCCCCCCGGAGGGTCGGCTTTCCTCCGTCGGCCCGCTCCGGCGCTCCGATTCAGCTCCGTAGCTCCGGCGAATCCGCGGCAGTTTCCGTTTCCGCCGGTCGATCCGGAACCCAGCGGCGGCCGCGGATTCGGCTGGTGATATGGGATCGGCTGGTGTTTTGGACTCGGCCGGTAATGTGGGATCGGCTGATGATTCGGAAGCTGGTGGTATAGGAATGACTTTGGCCTTGATTATAAATGGAGATCGGTCGTCGGAGTCGGACACGTCCACCACATTCACGTCTTCATCTTCAGAATTCAGCGATCCACTAAAGTGCAAAAAAGTGTATGCAATCAACTAAGTTACGAAAAAGTGCGTACAATCCATTAAATTACAAAAAAGTGTTTACGGGGATAATGATAAATGATCGGGTTTTTCTGTAATTTTTCTGTAAAAACGTGTTTAAAGACGAATTCTATCAGGGTGAAAACAGCAGAGTAGTAGAGTAACCACTCGTTTTTCGAGAAAATATCACGTGTAGAGAAACGCTTGACGCAACTTAGTAATATATGGTTACATCATCCCTGCCAAATTTTTTTATTAATTTTATTCTCGCGCGTTTATTCTTCTTTTCTTCTTGACGGCGAGCGGTTACGCCCTTAATTTCAGCCTGAAGGATTTTAACTATAGTTCGAGTTTTTTTATGAAGCTAAATTTTCATTTTTTTTGCAAATAGACTTTACTCACTGCGAGTAGACTGTAATTTTTATTTTACTTTACAAATATTTGCATAAAATGCAGCAGTAGTGGAAGCATACAAAATAGAGAAAAAACATAAGAACAAAGAAAAAAAATTGTACATAATATCGCTAAGTGTCGTGTCACATTACTGCCCTAGTTTGGCCCTTTAAGTGCCTTAATTAGGGTTTTTTAAACGTCTTTGTCTTAGCTTAATTAGGCTATAATAATTTTAATTAGGGCTATATTACCAGAATTGTGACAAGCGCTAATTATGGCAGTTACCGCTAAATTATTTTGTAAATAACTTACCCAATGCATGACGTCGCAGACATTTCAGCATTTAATAGTGTACACTCATTAGGGCTCATTGGTAACCGCTTATGTATTATTCTCCTAAAATATTAAGAAGGCATTTTAAATTATCAAAAGTTTACGAAAATTATTTTTTCGCCTAAATATTATGGTACGCTCGTCGGGATCTCATCCTCGAATCTAACGTACGTAAGTGTGATTAAGGTTTGGAAAGTGCCTTCGCAAACTGGTACGGGGTCTTTAGAGCCACAAGCAGGAAACTTGGAGCCGTGAGAAATTTCTGGGAACTCGGAGCCACGAGCAATGGGAACTTGGAGCCTTAAAGAAAAAATCGGTTTGGGGTTAGATTTATGTTTGCTTAGGCTTAGGTAAACGTTTTAGCGATTTTTATTTTCGGCTCCAAGTTCCCTACTTACGGCTACAAGTTTCCTATTTTCGGTTCCAAGTTTCAGCTCCAAGTTCCCAAGGCTCCATCGACCGTAAATCTCGCAACTGTTTACTCCCCTTCATTTTTTGGATGGAAAACCGCGCAAAAATACTGAACATACTGCTGTTCATACTGAACATCAATGAAATGCGCGAAACTCGAGCTGAAAGTAAATTAAATGACAGCGCATGCAAATTATATATTATGTGAGATTTATAAATTAGGAGCTCAACGATTTAATAAACGATAATAGGCCGTTTAGTTTGTCGTGAAGTTTTAGTCCAACAAAAACAATATTTAAATAAAGATAATTTTTGATACTGCTCTCCGATTATCAATCTACTTTTTCTATCATTTTTCTTTTAATTTAGGAAGATACTTATCAAATTACATAACTATTTATATTAAATTTATTAAATTATTATTAACTGTACTAAGTTCGCTAAAATCTATTGCATGAGTAAATATGTAAGTTTGATACGTACGAAAGTTTGCAGAAGGATTATAGGCGGCTGTGCGTCATTAAAGAAGTGTGAAGAACCTGTCCACAAAATTTAAAATAAGTGAATTTCGCACAATTTTATGAATTTTTCTTATAGTTTGGTAGTTATAAAAAATTAGGAAAATGATCGGAATAAAATAACACGCCCAAGTATAAGTTTAAAGTGAAAAAAGTCAAAAAAATTTTTTTCTTCGATTTCGTAAAAATCTTGCCCCTACCTCCAATCATACATGGTCAAGTTGATCTGAGTGGAGGGGGGGGGGTTAAACCTCAAATTAGGGGGGGGGTTAAAATTCGAGAAGAGCCAAATAACCATATCGTTTTTTTTCTGGAGTGCATTTTACCCATATCGTTTTTCGATTTTGAAGATAAAAAAATAGGTAAAAACGCTAATTTTAGGTAAAAAAGCCCTTTTTATTGCAATTTTCAGCTTTTTACTGTTTAAAACATTCATTTCGAACTCAAAACTTAAGTTTGGAGGCAGTTAGAAATCATTTGAAAGACATTTTTTTTCTTCATTTTTCCAAAATTGAGGGGGGTTAACCTTTTCTCCCCCCCCACTTCTGAGTGGGGGGGGGGTTACACCCCCTTCTCAGAATTTGGGGGGTTTAACCCCCACCCAACCCCCCCCCCTCCCCGTATGCCTCCAATGGTCCACAATTTTTTTTTCAAAATATTTCTAGTGGTTTTAGGAGATATGACTCCCGAAAAATGGCTTTTTTGATAATTCTGTACTTGAAAAATTGCTGAATGGGTATAAAAAATTAAGATACAAAATAATACTTACAGAAAGCGGCGTTTTTTTACTTGAATTTAATACCTTGATTTTTTTCATTGGTAAATTATTTATTGAGATATTGGTTTTCCCGTACAAAAAACCTCGATTTTTTTTAAAAAACCATGTGACAGAAGTGATTTGTCGAGCAAACTTTGTTGCTGAGTCTAATAGTGATTTAAGTTTGCGTGTATTTCATCGAGTTCGAGCTCTGGTTAATACATTTTTTTTGAGTTTTTATTAAATAAACACAAAAATTATTATTTTTTCAAAAATTGTGTGTTTTGGTTTTTCGTTATTTCAAAACTAATAATTTTACTTTCAGCGCTCACTTAAAATTGACCATTTTTTTACTTAATCCTTCACAGTTTTTTATTAAAAACTCAAGTTATAATTCATATTAATACACAATCAAATATGAT
>JASAMX010016062.1:0-36750 GCA_030248175.1 Microlaimidae sp. YZB2_3
AGATTTTTTATCACGTAGAAATAAAAATTTGCGAACGCAAAACTCCTAGATGAAGTTTTTCAACATACTACACGGTCGAAAAATTCAAATTAGTAAAAATATTCGATTTTTTAACATATAAAATCATTTCCCTCCGATGCAACAAAAAACCTACAACATTTGACAACATTACGTGGAAAAAAACCTCTGCTGAGTATTTTACGTTCACAGATTTTTGCAGTTCGAAGCTTGCAAAATGAAAAATTGTAAACGCAAAATGCATACAACAAATTTTTTTACATAATACTGTGGAATAATTTTTGGGATATTTTCAGGATATTTGATGTTTTAACATGTAAAATAATTTATACGTTGGATTCAACGAAAGTGGTGAATATTTGACAACGTCACATGAAAAAAAAACATCATCACAGAGTTATACGTGTGCAGTTTTTTTGTTTGTATTTTTACAAAAGTTATTAATTTAGAAGTGATCCCTTCAGAAAATATTATGCAAAATGTTTTATTTTCTAGCGCCATACCATAAGAATAACTTTTACAAAATTTTTTATTTAGTAAAAACAATATTTTGTTCTTGAAGATTTTATTTGCACATTTAGTTAAACAAATAACATGTAAATTTTAATTAAAACGACTTTTGTTAAATTGTCTTAGCTTTAAAAAACTACATTTAATTCATGCGGTTTAAAAAATATGACAGATTTGCTGCGAACTTATTCATTTTTAACCGTTTACTTTCGTGTCTATCCTCCTGTCCAGTACCCTAAGGGCTGGTTCATACTTATGACAAAACGTCCTTTGGACAAAGTCCAAAGGACAAAATCCAAAGGACAACGTGTTCATACTTTGTCCTTTGGACTTTTTCCTTTGGATTTTGTCCTTTGGACTTTGTCCAAAGGACAAATTTTAAGTAGCGTTCATATTTCGTCCAAAGGAAAAAGTCCAAAGGACGTTTTGGCTTGTCCAAAGGACGTTTTGGCTTTTATAAAATTGTCCTTTGGACTTTGTCCAAAATACGTTTTGTCATAAGTATGAACCAGCCCTAAGAGTATCGTCTCCTAAAATCATTTTGCATAGAGCCCGATGCGAAGGCCAATTGACTTTTAGAAAGTGAATTTAAAAATAAATAAATTTTATAAAATATGGTGGAAATGAAGACTATATAAGTAAAACAAAAAAAATTAAATTTTTATTTTCATTAAATTCCAAATAGTATTAAGCAAATAGAGCAAATATTATGGAGAATATATTAAGCAAATTATAGCTTTGAAACAGGCAGGTGTTTAATAATATTTTTATGTTGGTGTTATTGTTGTTAATATGCTTTTAGATTAGCAGCTTTTTAGTAAATGTTCCGGTCCTGATACTTATTGACGACTGCGAGTTAGGATACGTCTAAAATTCTCGCACGAAACGCCAAGGGCAGTTGGGTCATGAGAATAAAATTAAATTTCTTTAATCTATCGGATTTAACAAGGCTCTTCTATTAATCAACGCCATATTTTATATATATGGTTGTACAAAAGCTCAAGCTGTTCTGCTTGCTTACTGGCTTGGCTTTATGTGATAGATATCTCTGAAACAAGTAATATTAATGAGCTTACTTTTTCAATCGTGAAGATGAACAAATGGTTTGTATATGCAAAGTTAGCATAATAATTTAGAGATGCTTAAACTTTCCATGTTCAATCTTGATGTTCTAAGCAAAGAAGATGAACTGTTGTATATTTTTTTAGCTCTTTAACATCATGAACAAACGGATGTAAATTTATTTTGTCAATGCACTTTATTTTAAATGTGCCTTGCTTTATATATTTTATCCTAGGTTGAAAAAAATTCATGTCGAACTTAATTAAAATATACACTACAAGCATATACGCTACAAGTACAATATAATAGGCATTAGATAAAAGTATTTAGATAATAACCTTAACTTTTACAGCATAAAAAAAAGTGTCAAAGCATTTAAAAAAAATTTTTAAAAAAAATTTTAAAAAATTTAAAAAAAAAAATTAAAAAACACAGCAAATAAAGACAGCTTAATAGATAAGAAATACTTTACATATATGGAATAGATTTATTTAGAGAATTTTTACTTTTAGTGGACTTTCACATTTATATTCCTCGGCGTTTATAATATGATCAGGACGTAATTTTAAGTGCCAAAATGCCTATAAAGCCAAAAATAAACGAATAATTTTTATAAAACCAATAAAGAATAGTGTGTACGCTTTTAAAGCTTTGAAATAATTTTTTTTCTATCCAAACAAAAATTGTGTTTAAAAAAATTGTTTCGCTAAATATTAAGTCAAAACATTAAAGATAAAAAAACAACAGCATAACACAGGTATAGAGTGATTAACTCAAAAACAAATCATTTAAAAATCAATTGAGTAATTACTAAATGTTTTTTAAGTTCAAATCTTAGTTTGTAAGGTTAAAAAAATTGATATGGATTTATTTTAACCATGGTCAAAAAAACCCTACAATAGAAAAGGAAGTTTTTCAGCGTTAAAGACATCCACAAAACTATGACACACTATATTACTTTTGTTTAAAAAGCACTTGAAAAAAAAACTGATCTTCAATGATCATAAAGATTTCCAATTTTTAGCTCTTTCTAAGTTCATTCCTACAAAGCAAAACATATAGCTGCAAATCAAGAAGAATACCCGCCATTTAAGGGCCCTTAAAATTCTACCGTGTTTTGTTTAATAAATACTTTTGTGATCAATATTCTTAAACTTTTTTAGTAATATCACTTACTTGTGCGGCTGGATAAGCTGCAATACCGGCAGCAATCTCAAGACTGATATAAGCTATTAACCCGCTGCTTGATATCCAATACACTTTCCACAGCTCTATATAGGTTACCGGATTTATATATGCTGCAAATATATTTACATTATATCACTGTCACAAGTAATTTGGTCTAATGTACATGAAAATCACATTTCAGTTTAAAGTTCTGTGAAAATTATTAAAATTTTTGTCAAAATCGGTAAAATTTTGTAAGCCCCACGTGGAGTCTCGAATGAAAAACTATGTACTGCAATAGGATTTATTATTTGAAAGTTTTGTATACTACTTGATTGCACAGTTATTGCTGGCTGATAAATCTCCCTTGCGTATCCTACTTTATGCAGAATAAATATAAACACATAATCTACCTGTTTTTACAGTTAAACAATGAAAAAATATAATGAGAAACATTGATACAGAATACGCAGTTGATCCGTAATATACAAATATATATCCACTTTCAAAAATCATCCCGGAAACTTGAAAGCAACCTAAATAGTAGCAATTCCAAAATGCCAAAACAATTGTTTTTATGTTGAAGCATTTTTCTGTAACTTTAGGAAATTGACTTTTGAACAAAGTACAAGCACTCATTTCTTAAAAGTATTTGTCAAACCAGCATTTCAAAACCGTCTAAATTAGTAAATAAAAAATACTGCACGTGTTTTCCACTAAAGGCAAAAATAAAAAAAAGCCGTGAAAAATTAATTTCATTTTTTACCTTGAATTATTGTTGATTTAAAAATTTTAACTTTAATCACTATGAATAAACTAAATGGGCCGAGATTTAGGCTTAATTCAAAATATAGGAATAGTGTAGGACTGATTTGCTTTTTAGGGTTTCGCCTAGATCAATATCTTTTGTGATGAAATTAAATTCTTTTTTATTATTTTGTGTTATTTTTACTTTTTTACGAAAAGACTTTTTGAATTTTGCCTAAAATTTGCTATATTTACAAAATTTTAGATCCATAACGCTACCCTCAAAAATGATTGATATAATAATTAATGTTAATGTTATCAAAAATATATGATAAAGGAAAACTGAGACACTTAGAACAAACTGCTTGAAAACAAAGATCCAATTCAAGTAAGTCCCATTTCAATGGGATCCCATTTAAATGGGATTTATTAAAATGAGATCCCATTTAAAAAGGTCTCATTTATATGGGACCTGGTCAAATTTTGTGACTAGTATAAATGGTATTCTATTTAAATAGTATCCCATTTAAATAGATCACATTTAAATGAGATCCCATAAATAAGTCCTATTTAAATGGGACTAGGTCCCATTTATATGGGATCCGATTTAAATGGGACTAATTTATGGGATCCCATTTAAATAAGACCAGAAGTCAAAAGGTCCCATTTAAACGGGACCTTCATTTTCAAGCAGTTTCAAGCAGTTTGTTCTAAGTGTCTCATTTTTCCTTTATTTTATGTTTTTGTTATTGTACGTTTTCATTAATGAGACTTTGATAATTATCATTCTATTTTTGTAAATTGAAATAATAAATATGCTATTCTAGCATTGTACCTGCAAATTCATTAAGTAAGAGTGGCAGTTCATTATCTCTGTACCAACACTTATTAGCAATATATCTTATCCCTTCTGCTATGGCGAATATGTAAAGAAAATATGCCAAAGAAATTACTACAGGCTGTACATTAGCTGGAGTTAGTTCCATGATCTTAAACATAAACCGGTTTGACTTGATGCAAGTTTTGAATACATACATATCAACATTAATAAGTTGGCTGGAAGACAATAAATACAGCCCAGTGTCCCGCACGTGACACACAGTGTCCCACAGTGCCCAGCACGCTATGCCAGACCATATTCCTGAAAAACGAGTGGTTTTTCTTTGGACGCGCTGATTGTTTTACGTCTGCTGAGTTATTTAATTTTTTCGAGTTCCTCATAACGTAACAATACGGTAATGTAACAATACGTTTTGATGTAATGTAAATTTTGATGAGTTTCACAATAATAATTCGTTTTCTAGTAATCAAACAATGAATAAAATAATTTTTAACCCATTCCGTAATACCTTTTTCCCAGTCTATCACAATGAAATATTCGTTTCACAGTGGTTGTATATTTGACTGACAATGGTCGTGTATAAACTCTACAAAAGTTAACATTATGTGGTTAGTTAACTCCACAGAAAAACTGTGGTGGAAGAGAAAACAACCCCAAAACGTTTTCGCAAAAAAACTCTTATAATAATATTGTTTCCAGTTTTAAAAAATAAGTTGGTGTTACATTTAACTTAGCATTATTGCAGATTGATTTTTTTTTGATTTTTTCCATTTCAGTTTCAAAACACGGTCTCGTAAACAGTAAATTTAATCGCGGCAGAACTAAAAAATAAAAAAAAGAAACAGAATGAATGTTTCACCGTTGGTAGTTCGAGAAAATGATGTTATAGATTACTGGAACGAATTAAGAAAACGTTTGTACGAGTGATGTTCCCTAAAGCTCCGAGCTGTAGATCTCCGCAGCTCTTAAGCGGAGCTCCGCTTTTAGAAGCTTTGGAGCTCTGGAGCTCCACCCTATTTTGATAATAATTTCATAAATAGTTAAGGAGTGATGGCATAGATTATTTTTTAAAAATTTTTTTGTAAACTAAATTTTTTGCAAAACTTATTTAAATCAATAAAAATACGTCTACAATTATAACTGAAGTAGTTTGAAATGTATTTCAGGCTTAAATAAGCCTTAAATCACCCATTTAAGGGGAAGAGCTCCCTCCGCTTCAAATGACTTGAGCTCCGGAACATAATATTGGAGAGTAGGAACATCACTAGTTTGTGCGTTTGTAGTTAACCACGGTTATACTTAACCACAGAACAAAAATCTACATAGTAGCCAAAAATTGTCCTAATGGTTTGCTAATGTAACGAGCAAAAAAGGTCTAGCCGGTATTATAGAGCCTGTCGCTCGTTACACAAGGCACTACTGTACTTCTTTCTCAAGGTTACACACGTTATATAAAAACGTTACACTCTTGAAGCGTGGCCTCGGTAAGGATAATGGCACCATTGAGTCTGTATAAACTAGCGGGGAACTTGTGTGACACACCCAACCAACTGACAAGTCGGTAAGGAACATGACTTGGAAAGGGAAGTTTTAAAACCGGAAGGGTTTTCAGTTCTCAAAAAGTTCTGACGTAAAAAGACAGTACAATTGAGGAAAACGCAGAACAGCTCACGTTGATAGCTAAGCAACCTCTGTGAATCCCTGTGGGTTACAAAAAGAGAGACTGATTGGTATCACTCAGTCAAAAAGTTAACGTAGATTTCCGCTGCTGACTATGGGAGCCCTTCTGTGGAAACTTAGAGCCACCAACTAACGTTAATAGCTTTTAAGTAACTGCCGTGAAACGTTAGCTCAGTGGGTTGAAAAACTAAGGCGGGCTGATGATTTCAGCCCATACAAAAAGTTAGAACAAATAAATACCAATGGAACAGGATATGTTTCCGCTGCAGGTATATTAATCGGTTAGAAGGTTGGGATAAAAACACTGATTATTTTGAACTGACAGAACAGTTCTTCAAAATATTGAGTATGTTTATTACAGATAGATCATATGTTGCTGTGATTCTTTGATTCTTATCTGACAAACTCGGCGGGGTGTTAATTTTGAACTTGAAACCTTTTTACAACGAGTTGCAAAATTAAGTTTTATGAGTTGGTTTTAGTTGTTTAGTAACAGAAGAAAATTACCTCTATGTACCGTTCAATCAGTAAAACCGAGCCAGAGTGTTAAGGTACTTTACAAACTGGTAATACTACCTTCTAGATCATTCTGGAAGGTGAGGTCATATTACCTAATACTCATTGGCTAAGAACTTTCTAGAAACTTCTGGAAGCATGCTTTGCTGGTATATAAATGGGGCCTGTTAGCTCCTAATTATTGTGTATATTTGACTTTCTTTGTGCTTTGCCATTACTGCTCTGACTATATACTGCCTGTACTATACTGCTGCTTTGCCTTGTGCTACTTGCTATTGCTGCTGTTTATCTGTTCCTGTTAGCAAATAAACTATTGTTGTGGAATCCTTTTGTGTACATCGCCACTAAAAATACAACACAGAGCTACCACTGCGTGCAACTTAGCCTGACAGTTAGTCAGCGGTTTTTTTGGAGTGAGAATATTAGTCCAAACCGCAAGGTCTGGCACCACAAAAAGTTGCACACAGGAGTTACTCTGAGGCTGCAAACTTTGTTGTTGTTGTTGCATCACCTGAAACTCATCTTCCCTATGCAGATTATGGGAAAGGGCAAGCGCTAAGACAAGCCAGGAAGGGCGAAAAAGTTTCACCCCTATGGTTGAGACTCTTCGTCCAACATTAATAACGTTGGCAACCTTTACCGCTAGAGTGTTCATTGCATGCAGCGTTCACTCATTCTGAGGTCTTCGTCTAAAGGATTTTTAAGTCGGCTTATATTGATCTTACTATTTAACGTCGTACATGAGCAGTATAGGTGTTCCTGCAAGGCCAGTAGTACAAACTCCACACACACTAGAGCTGTATTTGTTTGTCCACTGATTTGCTAGATGGAAAACTGCCATGTGTGGCCGACGTACAACAACCTTTTTCTAGCCATGCCAAGCTGGACTTATTTCTATGAGAGAAAAGATCCAGCAACCAGGTGGTACCCGTAGGCCCGTGGGTGCTGCCTGAAGATCAGCACGGTCCTGGTGGCTCAATGGCATGGCATCACATGCAAACTTTTAAGCGGAGAGTTTGAGTTAAACTGACCAAGGAGTGGACATTAAATTTAATTGAAACATAAAAATTACTGGTGCAAAAAGGTCAAGTTTTGGAGGTTTTGAAATAACTCAGGAATAGCCGTGTTTTGGTTGTGTCGCACAAAGATTCTGCATTTTATAATGCTTTACACTTGTGTTAACAACGTTTACATAAATTATGGATGGTTTGACATACAATAAGTGGTTAGAATGCACTTGATTGATTTGTTTACGCACTTTGCACAAAGATGATTTTATTAGTAATTATTCTACCGTAACCGCCCTGGTTGCTTGGAGCAAAAGACATTTCTAAGATATGGCATTTTTACAAGAATTTGCAGTTTTTTTAGTAGAAAAATACAGGCTATTTGCTTTGCCATTTAGCACAAAAAATAGGTGCATTGGCACCAATTACACAATTATACGAGTGAGGTTTTTAGCGACATAAGATAAATAAAAGTTTGATTTTTAATTATATGTTTGTTCTTAATTCATGTATTAGTTTTTCAGAAAATTCGGGGATTCACAGCAAAAGTTAATAACACAATTTTTTACGAGCGAAGGTGATTGTTGACAATCACCTCCGCGAGGGTTACTTAATCTACCTAATTAAATTAAAATAACTAGCTAAGCTATGATAGGCTGAGCTAGACTAAACTAGGCTAGGCTAGGCTAGGCTAGGCTAGGCTCGACGTGCAATTTCCCTAAAAAAACGTGCAATTTCCCTAATCTGCACTGGCTACTGACGTAACGGAGCCATTCCGCCATTGTCATGTGCCGCCTTTAAATCCTAACTCATGGAAGGGAGTCGTTTCTGCCAAACGACCCGCTTCCGCTCAACACTTTTCCCTACCTAGATTGGTTGTAACCAATAGCAGCTGTCGGCATCTAACGGTAGATCACACATAAAAATAGGCTTAGTTATAAAAATTCTAACCTATGGATGGTCTGGGCGACTTTACTGATCCCTTTCGGAACGGCAGGCTTAAACAACAGGTTCCCAACTTAAAAATGCAAACCAATGATATGGGACCCGATTAACGCTTGCACCATTTGTGCGGAGCGAATTTGCTGCTTAAAATGGTTTTTTATTGCACGCGCGGCGACCGGCGCGGTTACTGTAATTTTAATATGACGAAACGCGCATTTGAAACTTGGGCAGAATGACAACTTAATAATTAGCGATAATAACAATTTAATTTACTAAACCTACCATACACTCTCCGCCACACTAAATATTTGGTTAAAAATTAAACTTAGGTACTATGTTTTAAATATAAATCAAAAAGCTTAACTATAGTTTAATTGGTACCGTTTTATTAGGCTCGATCATTTGAAAAAAACACTTGTTTTTCTTTAATTGCAAATAAAAACATAATTTCTTTAATAATTTTTAATATTTAAAGTAATATAACTTTTACAATTGTGCTTTATTCAGTAAGATCTATGAAATATTTACTGTAGTTTTCATCAAATATAAATAAATATACAAAATCGTCAATGTGCTATTGTGTTACCATATAAAATTCAAATATTGATTTAAGTTTGATGATGATGATTTGTTTTTTAAAAATAAATACGGTTACAATTAAGTTAAAAATTTAGCAGAAAAAACATAATATAAAAAATAAAATTAATTATTTAAACTACGTCACAATAGCGTAAACGTGAATTTATGATCGAACGGAAACGTAATATTGATATATTAATGGTTATAAACCAAAAAATTATTTTTGTTGATTCAGGTTTTAGTATTATTTATGTGATGCAATCTGCATTCAATTTTAAAAATAGATGAGGTGGCATTTTATGAAAAAGCCGAAGTACAGGTGCATAATTATTTTTGGAGGATTGCTCAATATTTTACAGTATGACACCTGTATTAAAATACATGTAAGAAACCCACATATCTGATATTTTTAACACAATGCTGTACAAACAACCAACTGGCTATAAAAAGAAATTTTGCACGTGTTGATTTACTCTATTATTACAATTCTTGTAATAAATCTCAGGCCCTTTTGGTCAGCTATAATTTTATAAGCGAAAATAAAAAAAAAACAAAAAAAAATGAAAACGGAATGTCTTTTTGAAAAAACTGTTGCTACATTAGTGTCAGATATGTCTACCAATTGGGATACCATTCGTCATTTTGTTCAGGAAAAACAATCATGCGTAAATTTTTTATTGTTTTTTAAGTTAGAACGGGTTAAAATATTTTGAGAAGAAAAACAAACTCCGCACATACTTCATCGTTTAAAAGCATAAAAATATGCTGATTTTTTGATTGAAAACTCCTCAAACCCTTCAGTGTAAGAAATATGACTACGTAAATGCATATTCAAATTTTATTAATGTAGTTTAATGCAATTGAGTTGTATGAAGACCATGTCATATATCGGCAAAGATAATTTTAATCAAAATCTGTTAAGAATATTATTATTATTGACTTTAGAGATCAACAGAATAACTAGTAAAAATTTTCTGTCAAAATTAGGTAAAAATTGGTGTGAAGATGAAAATTATCCTGAGTTTTCCATTTAAAACATGATAATATTTTCTTATAGTAAAGTGTTTGCTTTGCAGGGAGACGACTCCCCGTTTTACGTGACGAATCTAAGTACAGTGCTGAATCAGTTGAGGAAATGGCAATCCCTTCTGCCGAAGATTCAGCCCTACTACGCCATCAAAGCCAACCCCGATCCTGCTATTATTCGTCTTTTGGCACTGATGGGCTGTAATTTTGACTGCGCTAGCAAAGTAATTGACTTAACAATGAATATTTTTCTGATATTCTATTAAACACTGTGCGCTGTAAAAAAGGAATGCTAATATTTTTGCCAACGTGAAGACTGTTTTAAAGAAAATCACTTTAGTGTATCAGTCAGATAGCTAACCTAGCTACAAATTTACAATATATTAATTTGCAAAAATTAATCTTGTAGTTGGCAACATATAAACACCTAATCCTGTCACCAGTTCACACATTTTTAGATTTTAGTTTGCAACCTGTTTGTTTCAAGAAAACAACTTGTTTAAATTTAAACGAAACTGGATTCGAAACTTAATATATTTTTAAAATTTGTTTCATTTAAAAGCACCAGTTAAAAAATCGTGGATCACAACAATAAAAATAAAAATTTATTTTTTTAATTTTTAAATCATATTCAAGAACATGAGAAGCAGTTAAATATTAAATATAAGCTATGTAAACTGACAATTTAAATGTTAACGTCAAAACCTAATTTAGCTAAAATAAAAAATTGAGTAGATGAAATTAAACAAAATTTATTTCACGTTTAAATTTATATAAATGTTTTGACAATTTCAATTTTAGAATTTCAAAATTTAAAAAAAATTTTAAGGAAGTGTATCTATGAAGAATTACGACTGAAATCGAAATGTGCAGAAAGGTCTCGGAGAGGATTTCGTAAAATGATATTAGTAAAAAGGAGGCAAATAAAACCGAACATTAAAAAAACCGAAAACTTTTTACGAAAAACTATTTTTGAACAAATAATATGAAAGGGCAATTATCATACAAAAACTGAATACAACAGAGTAAACTGACTAATAATTTATGAATCCGTTAATAAAGCGTACCCGTCTCCTCTCAATTTAACTCATAAATTTTACCGTTAAAAATTAAAAAAGGGGTTAAGTTTAAATTAAAAAAATATTTTAGGACGGTGCAATGAATTGAAATTTGGATGGAGATGTAAATTTTATTAATAAACTCTTTAAGTATTAACCAGTTTATTATATGAGACATTATTCTATGGCGTATTATAGTTACCATTTTATGTTTTGTGTTCAAAAATTGTATCTCGTAAGAACTTTTTAAGTATTTTTTGGCGTCCGTTTTTATCTCGCCTCCTTTTAAATTCAAATTCCTCTTCGAGACCTTACATTTGAATTTCCATCATTATTCTTCATAATTTCTTGTCACCGTAATTGATTTTTAAAATTTTAGATATTTTTTTAAAATTTTTTTGTTAAAAAAGAACTGTCACAATTTAAATTTTTACATTTCTTGAAAAAAAAATTCCGCCCTTAACAACCAATCAGGCTAAAATTTGTAGCCTTGATCTCGAAAAACAGCCTTGTAGATAGTTTTTAATAAAAGAGTAGTCCTTTCCAAAAAAGGTAAGAATTTGTTTTGTAATATTGATGATTAAAAAAATTTAGGGTGAGATCGACCAAGTCCTTGCTCTGGGTTTGAATCCCCAACGCATAATTTACGCTAACACCATCAAAGCTCCCAGCTCTATTAAGTATGCGAGTTCCAGAGGAGTTGACCTTATGACATTTGACAACGAAATCGAGCTGGAAAAAATCGCCAACACATTTCCAGAAGCAAAGTAAATAATTATAAACCAAGTAATCTTCCGTATATCTAATAATTTAAGCTTTCCTATTGGCTAAGCAACCAAAACTAAGCGCGAAAAGTGGAGTTGCGACAACAACTATGGTTTTTAACCATCTGTGTAAATAATTTTATTGCGATTATGTTTAAGTTTTGTATTATGGTAAAAAAGCCCTTTCATGCAGAATAAAACCGTAGAAGTTAAATGTATGAAATAAAACGCCTTTTTTGGATTACTAATTAGGGTTATGAAATTTCGTCTAATGGTGAATATTAAGGTATTTTTTCGGATGATTTTTACAAATCATGCCTAAAAAGTTTAGAATTTAAACCTATTTCATATAAAAAAATTTTAAAACTAGTTTTATCTTACTTGTTTCTTAACCGAATAGTAAAATTTTAAGTATTTTAAGGTGATTTTAACAATTACTGTAAGCAAAATTACAATATTTTAGTGCAAATAAAATTTTACAATTTTACTAATGCAACATAAAGTTACATTAGTTTAACAAAAGTCATAGAAATTCCTTATTTCCTGCACCGTACCAGTTAAAATGATTAATTTAAATACTTTGAGTACTTTTAAATAAACTTTATTCATTAGTGGCTTTTGAAGCTCCAAAATTTTTCTACTCAACGCTTCAAGCGCCAGTTTTTCAATCTAATTTAAAAACCTTGATCTTGAAGCGAACTCTACAGTAATTTCTGCTGAATACTAAGATACATAATAAAAGTTCTACAAAAATTTTACAAAACAAGAAAGTTTTATTCTTTCTGCTATCATATTAAGTTGTCTCAAAAACCAGCCAGACGGCGGTCACGCTAAAGCTTGGTTCACACTTTGTTCAAAGTGTCCAAAGGACAATTTTGAATAAGTAAAATTGTTTTTGGACAATCCAAAAGTGTTCTTTTGACAGTCCAAAGGACGTATAAAAACCAGTTTATATTTCAGATACCAGAAATATTTTAATTTGCATTTTTAATTTACAATTTTACTTTGTCCAAAATTGTCCTTTTAGACACTTTAAACGAAGTATGAACCAGTCTTAATAGGTATTTCGCCTCGCAGAAATTTTGAATAAGGATACACCGTATTCTTTGAAAGACGCTTTTGTTTTTGTTGTCATAATAAAACTTTTCTTTTAAAACGCACTTAAAGTAACTTTTAATTTTACGTAAAAATTAATTGCCATGATGATACCAAGCCTAATTATACAATAATAGTAACAGTGCGATGCCTTTCAACTATACAGCTTTAAAAATGGATTTAACAAAATAACTCTTGCTTAACATGTTTAGTTGCTAAATATGTTCATATTGCCAAAAAGTGGAAAGGTCACTGGTTCGAGTCCAGCTCCATGTCTTAATTTTTTTAATATCAGTTGAAACATTTGTGTTAAATCAAAGTCTAGTAATATTTGTCAAATAAAAAGATACAGAAACTATTACAAATACTGTACATATAATTATAAAATTCCAAAATATATAAATTTTAACTGCTAAACCAAAACAACATTAGTAAAATTTTATTCCATCGGTTATTAAGAAAAAACTAAACAAAAAATTATAAAATAGCTCTTCTTGACGTTGTTTTAGATTGGTTCTCCGAATAGCTGTATCTGATCCAACCGCTTTAGCTAAATTAAATTCAAAATTTGGTTGTGAACCAACGGAAAAAGCTCCAAAACTCTTGCAAAAAGCCAAAGATTTGGGATTAAATATCGTAGGCATAAGGTAATTAATTCAGGCTAGCCTACATATATCTAGCCTAAAAAAAGCTAGCCTAGAAATTGTAATATTAATTGTTATTGTACAATCTAATTCTGCGCACCAAGTTAACGATATCATTACGTAAGTACAATGATGAATTAGAAAAATATTAAAAAACTCTTGTAATCATTTGAAGGATTTTAGTTTTAGTTTTTTTATTTGTTGTGTATCGGTATATTTGATCAAAACAATAAAAAAATTGTATTGCACTAAAATTAATTTCCCAACTATTATAAAGTTGTTATTAAGATTGTTTAAATAACATTTATCTTTAAACACGTAGTTTTTAAGTACCGTATTTGAAAATAAATCCATTTTGAAAAACGAATATTAATAAAATTTTCAAGAAACGACGTTAATATACGAAAAAGCTTAATAAAAACAAAAGTTTAGGACTAATCCCTAGGTTATGTGAAAAGTATCAAAGTGTTTTTAAGTTTAAGTTTAGATATAATTCCAAAAAAATTTCAAATAAATAAAATAATAAAAAAAAAACAATTTTAGCTGATTTTACTGCCGGCATGAGATTTTGTTTGTTTGATGTGTTTTATCCTTATTAAATTAATATTTTAAAACACAAAAATATAATATTAACAATCAGTTTTAGCTTTCACGTGGGTGGTGGAAGTAAAAACCCGGCAGTCTATGAGGAGGCCATTGGGCACGCTAGAAAATTGTTTGATATTGGGAAAACTTTGGGATTTGAAAATTTGTATCTGCTTGACATTGGTGGAGGTTATCCGGGCTTCTGTACAGAAACTATTTCTTTAGCACAGGTCTTCGCTTAGATTAATTCAAACAGTTAAGTATGTATTTACAGTTAAACTACGTCCAAAGAACAAATTGAACAAGCAAAATATCTTTACAAAAAAATGAAAAATCGTTTTCCAAAAAAGTAGGAACACCTACGGTTGTTATAAAAGTAAAAACAACAGCACCCATGGGTATAAACCTACGGTTGTTATAAAAGTAAAAACAACAGCACCCATGGGTATAAAAAGTTAATTTTTAAATTAACCCGTTTTGATTGTCACTGCATATCAACAAGGAATTTATAAAATTTCATTGTGAAAAAGTATACCAAAAATTTGGAAGAAATGATAAAAAATGGCACGAAAACTGTTTTATAATAAGTAAACTCACGAGTTTAAGTAGGCTTAAAGATTCCAGGCTCAAGTGTTAACTTTGACATTGTTAAAAAAACTGCTTCAATGGCACGGTTCTATAAATTTATTTTTCATGTTGTGTTATGTATTAATGGCTTTGCTTGGCTTTACGTTGAATACGGGGTCTTTAGAGCAGCAAGTAGGAAACTTAGAGCCGTCAAAAAAATGTTGGACTATTTTTAGGCTTTGCTTAGGCTTAGGTATAGGTTTAAGCGATTTTTATTTTGGGCTCCAAGTTCCCTCGGCTCCATCGACCCTAAACCGACCAGAAGATTTCTCTACGTGTGCTTATTTGTTTAAAGTTTTTGTATTACATTCACGAATGTTTTTGTTTTTTTCTTATTTTTGTAAAACTTCTAAGATACACCCAAATCTACACAAAAATAACAATAATACATTTTCATATACAAAATAATGACACATTAGTTAACAATATGGCACAAGTTAACAAAGTTTTGGCTCTTCACGGGGAAAGCTTAATAGATGAATAATAATTTTATTTTATTTTACAATTGGCATTTCGTCACAGAAAAAACGGCTCTGCGTAACATGGATGAATGAGCAGGCGATATATTATCTTATCTTAATAAGATAACAAAATAAAAACTTAGATTTGTGCATAATATTGATTTTACCTTTAATAGGTTGCTTTTGTCGTGAATAATGCCGTACAAACCCACTTTGCCGATTTGGATAACATTAAAGTTATTTCGGAGCCTGGAAGATTTTTTGCTCAGATGAGTTCAACCCTAGTTTTAAACGTGATTGGAAAAAAGAGAGTTTCTGCAGATAAAATTACGGAAGAAGGTATATGATTAATAAATTTTATTTTATTTTGACCTCTGATATTTTACAATTGAAGACAAAGTTTTAATCTATTACCATCAATGTCTAGTTTACTGGGGAGAACTTTTCGTTGTAGTAAAAAAATAATATTTTTGTGACAATACAGCGGCTTTACACTCTAAGTACAAATTTCATACAAATCTTAACTTTTTATAAACATGGAAAAGATGAAATTAAACATTAGCTTCATAATATTTTTTTAACAATTAAATAAAAAAATTTAAATAATCACATATGGAAAATATTAAAGTAAAACCAAATTTGCGTTAGTCTGTATTAAATATAACTGTAAGTAAATCAATAAATATAGGTGTAACTTGAGTTGTAGGTATCATGATGGAAAACCCTCCCATTTAAAGGAAATTTCTCAGTGCTAAATATATTTGCAAAGTTATGACCTTATGGAATCACTTTTAGCCAATAAGCGCTTAGGAAAAAAATCGAGATCCCTCAT
This sequence comes from Microlaimidae sp. YZB2_3, assembly GCA_030248175.1. NCBI lineage: Eukaryota > Metazoa > Nematoda > Chromadorea > Desmodorida > Microlaimidae > Microlaimidae sp. YZB2_3. The sequence goes on from JASAMX010016062.1 coordinate 16,165, forward strand.
TTGTTGGAGATCAATTTTTCCCAAGCGCTAATTGGCTAATACAGCTACTCCCAGAACCATTCCCACAGAGCAAAACATATATGACGTGATCACGAATACTATATGATATTTTGAGGGTCCTTAAAGCCCTGAAGTGATAGTCATAAATAAAATTAAATGCTTAAGCTACATAATAAAATGTACGGATTTATTTATTTAATATTTAAACTAAATTGTTTTAGCTGTGAACGCAATTTATGATGGGTTCATGTACTATGTAAACGATGGTGTATTTGGATCTTTTAATTGCACACCTGTATACGATATCACTATACCATGCATCGCTTTAGGAAAAGTAACATAAATGTTTTTTTTTTTAAATAAAGGTTGCGTTATTTATTCTCATTTTTGCTTGTAAAAAGTTTGCAGCAGGCGCAAACTGTGGAAGAATATTTATTCTTTAAGCGATTTGATTTTATATTCCTCCTAATTGTAGCTATAACGATAAAATATTAGCATATGTTTCTTATGTTGTTTACCTAAAAATAAAAAAAAAACAATTATACTAACAATTTCTAGATAATATAATTATTGCTCAATTTTAGTGTAAATCCGTAATTTATATTTAGTTGTGCTATGTCTTTTTTGCATTTATGTACAACTTATACTTTCTAGTTCGAATATTTATGAGGACCAACTCAAATTGAGTGGTTATCACATTCTACAGTTTTGCAGAAACCCATATTTTCACAAACCACGCTAAAATTATAAATTTTTACATGTTAGAAAATTAATTTTTATTGTAAAATGATAATTTTATTAAAAAAAATAATAACCATATACAAAAAGTCATACGGTTTTCTCAGGTGTAAGTTGTGTTTGTTAAGAAATTTTGTTATCAGAGTGTATGAAAGTCACTCTCATAAATATTTTAAAATAATATTAAGAAAAAAATTTAATTATAATTTTGTATAAAGTACTAATATCGCTTTACAAATTCATAATAATAGGAAATCTCTATCATTTTGAAAAACATATTATATGTATGTATGTATATATTAATGATAAATATTCATATGTGACTGTAGGACTATACAAATCTTCGTTGGTGTCGTATTTGGGGTCCAACTTGTGACTCTGTTGATTTACTATGCAAAAAATACCTATTACCGGAATTAGATATTGGTGATTGGTTGGTTTACGATTACATGGGAGCGTATTGCAGGTTATTTTCTTATTTCAATAGATGACGTAGAGCACAGTTCATTCATAAAACGCATAGTGCATTTTACGGTTTCAAATATTGCCACTTCATATGCCGAGCTTTGTGAATAATTTTAAGAGTGTTAAACACAAAAAAAACTTCCTTCCATTTGTTAAAAATTTTGAAATAGATACGAGTGATAAACACAAAGAGTTTTTTTCCATTTTTTAAAAAGTTTAGAACGGACATTTTTGAGAAAATTATTTTTTAAACATTGAACTTTTCTACAATCAAATTAAAAATGAAATCTATGTAACTTTAAACTTAACTCTAAAAGCAATTCCTAACTTTATTTTTGGTAATTCAATGCCATTGCTTACGAACTATTCTGCCGATGGTATTTTAATGCTTGTAACGTTGTATTGAAAAACACAAAACTATTTAGCATAAACTAATACATTAAAGGCTGGTTCATACTTATGACAAAACGTCCTTTGAACAAAGTCCAAAGGACAAAAGTCCTTTTGACTTTGTCCAAAGGACAAATACAGCGTAAAAACGTTCTTTCGACTTTGTCCAAAGGACAAAATCTAAAGAACAACGTGTTCATACTTTTTCTCCTTTGGACTTTTCCCTTTGGATTCCGTTGGACAAAGTCCAACGGACAAATTCTAAGTTGATTTTCTCTACTTAGATTTTGTCCGTTGGACTTTGTCTAAAGGACAAATTCTAAGTAGCGTTCATACTTCGTCCAAAGGAAAAAGTCTAAAGGACGTTTTGACTTGTCCAAAGGACGTTTTGGCTTTTCTAAAATTGTCCTTTGGACTTTGTCCAAAGGACGTTTTGTCATAAGTATGAACCAGCCTTAAATCTCCTTATCAGAGTGAAACATATCACCGCGCAGAAAATTTTATGAAAAAAAAAGTTTCAAAAAATATACTAAGAAAACTAAAATTTTTTAGAATCTCATTTTTATGCTTTTTCCTACAGTAAATATTTGGTCAATAGCGTACATTAAACACTTAACTCTTGTAAACATTTGTTAAAATCTATATAGTATATATAGCTGTTTCAATTGCTTGACAATAAAAAAACACTCAAATTTATCAAAAGTTTATCGGTGTGTAGCTTATTGTTCCATAGGAAAATTGGAGCTTCTAATAGCGCGCTATAATTTTTACTGTTGCACAGTTGTTTTTGTACTGACCGAAATTCTGTATTGTGAAAATAGGAATGATTACAAAATTTCACAGTCATATAAATTTGTATAAACAATTCTCCTGGCTATTGCAGATAAAATTATGAAAAATAAATATATTTATGACGCCATAAATATAACAGAAAATAAAACAGCTGGACTTGTAAAATACTTAACTTTTTTAAATAATGTGTATCAAATAAGAAATTGTTTTTTAACAATTTTAATAAAGAAAGAGTTTTTAATATATTCAAAATCCCCACGTTTCGAATTTCAGGCTAAAGTTAAGTTTTATTTAGATTTAGTTTAGATTTAGGCTAAAATTTAATTTTAAACTTAGACTAAATGTTTTGTTTCAACTAATTTTTTTACATCTGAAAAAATTTGCTAAATATTATATAAAAAAATTTCTTCAAAAGTATTATTTTTAAAAATACTTAGTTTGTAGAAAACGACTAAATAAACGTTGACTTTTGTTTTAGTTGCATAAACTCAAATTTTAATGGATTTGAATCACCAGAGGTCAAATACATCATCACACAGACTGACAGGTAAACTAAAGAAACGAATGTTATTTACGTTTTATTTTGCTTTTTTTTCCAAAAGTAAATTTTAGCTAATATCAGATAATTAAATTGTGTACCCAAAACCTCTAAATAATTTCTAAATTTTAAATTCGTAACATTTATTTTTTAACATTTTAAACTATAAATATTTAATAGCCGTATTTATTATTCTAGGGAAAAAATTTTTATTAACTGAGATAAAAAATTATTTATTTTTAATTGCATAATTAAAAAAATACTTGAGTGCGCTGCTCAATTTTTAATATAATATTTTGTTTAGCGCATATCTGAAATCAATTGTAAACGGCGATTGGAGTGAAGAATTGCTAAAGAAAAAATACGGTAAAATTGAATTTTTCATCAGTAGATGTGATTCTGCAATCCAGATGGATTCCGGATTAAGTAGTGAGGCAGATAATCTCAGTATTCGCAGTTCTAACAGCTTCGTCAATGATGAAGAAGTTGCTTGTGATTAATATCTTTAAAGCTTATTTCTATATTCTCTGTTCTAAAATTTTATCATATGATTTATCTTAAATCCTGCAACCACTAGAGCAATAATAGTTGAAATAAATAGATTATAACAGGGTCTTAGTGGATTTTTTTCGGGGCAGGGCCATAATTTAATTGCTAAAAATAGCGCTCTGACTATAAATTGAGTTGCTTAGTTCCTGAAAAACGTCAAATTCCGGTACGACAAAAGGTTTCCGTGAACAAAGAGAAAAAGCATATAAATCCTTTTATAATGAACAAGTTTGTAATTTCACCTTCGAATTAAATTAGGTTATAGGCAAATAAAATCTAGCTGACCGCGATATTTGCAATATTGAGTCGACTATTTAACAACAAAAGCAATTAAAATTATTCACTAAAGCGGATTAATAACAAAGATTAAAAACTGCATTTTAATAATTATTTATCATATTACGTAATTTGTAACCTAAATGCAAATTTTTTAAAGGCTAAATTTGGTTAATTGTAGTATATTTTGTAAAATGTGAAATTAAAAAAAATTCTGCGTTCTTATTTGATTTTTTTAAACGTGATTACCGCACACTTTTAATTGGTCCCCTTATGTCTGTATTCTAATTTTCAGCGTCAGCCAGATATAATTCAACCATAGGTACGAAGTTATATGGTACCAATTAGAAGCGTTTTGCCTTTTCTACAACGTAAGAAGCTTAAGAAGCTTTTTAATCTAAGTAATGGTTGCAGCAAATTTTCATATTAGAGTTATATACTCAATTATTGCAGTTATATACTGATAGTTCGGTTTTCTTATTCAAAGTCTGCTCGTTTTGTTACAAATGATAAAATTATTGAAAGTTACTGACAAACAACGTGTTATTGTAAAACACCAGTTTTATTCACAAAGATTGTTGTTTAGAAATAGTTGAGAGGATAGGGCTCTAAGTCTTTTGTGGGAAAAAATTGTGGGATTGGGTCTGAGATTTTGGGTAACTTGTGATCGTAAATATGGAACTTATAGCCAAGAAATGAGAACTGTGAACCATAAGTATAAAATTGGCATGAACACCTACTTAGTTATAGGTATGAACCTAGGCTAAGAATTAGATTTTAATGAATTTAAACATACAGCGTCCAATAGTCACAAGTTTTGTTTTTAAGTTCTCGTAGTGGGTCTTAGCACAACAAATGTATAGCTCCTAGCAACCAGTATTATTGGCTGGACTAATTATAGTACCTTTTATTTGTATCTTTTAAAATTCGCACCTTTTATTCGGGAATAACAAATAGAGCTATATCTTTATCTGACATTTAAATAGATTTGTTGCTTTGTTGGCTGTAGAACTGTAAACATATTTTTAGGTGCAGGTAAATAAATTCACAAAACGATGAGGATGAGCCCATCTGGCATAGCGAAATTTGGGTCTGTGGTCCCGCCGCGAAACTAAAATTTCTCGCAATATAGCTCTATGCTATTTTATTTTTTCAAACTACATATAATAATATATATATATTTCAAAAATTTTAGCGGGCGTTAAATTTTAACATTATAGAAATTTTTCTATATGTAAAAATTACAAAAACAGTTAAATTGAAAAAAATATTTATTTCATGACAAATTTTGATTTCCGGCGAGTCCACAGCCCTATAGTTTGTTATGCTAGATAAGGCCGTGGTGTGTAAATGAAAATATATTCAAACAATATTTTAAAGGTATAGTTAATTCAAGTGTTATAGATATTTATTTTTTATGTTTAACAAAAATTATTAATGATTATTTTATGTTATTTATTTTAAAAAAATCATATTTTATTTATTTGATATTCGTAGATTTTTCTGAAATAAAATTCAAATTAACGTGGCCATTAAAAAGTTTTAATTTATAATTTTTAATGTATTTTCATTTAAGAATAGTTATGATTGGAAAAAATTGCCAAATGTTATAATTGCAGAATAATTTATATAAAATTTGTGTTGAGTAAATTTCTTTTGAACAATTCACGCACTCTATAGTCAAAATAACTGCGTCCCAACTGTGCAAATGCTTTTTTCTCTAAATAACTAAAATTAAAAATTGGTACAAGTTTCATAAATTCTTAAGAAAACAAAAATGTTGAAATATGTTAAAATACGATTCCCCATTGAGATATAACAATTTCTAAGAAGTAATAATTTTTATTTATGAACTTAGAAATATTTTTCAAAACCTAGTTTTTCCAAAAAGAGGTTGAAAAATTTGAGCCCAATGGTTTTACTGATCAAAGCTCATTATAATAAAAGTGATTCGGTTATTTAACCAAACTTTTAAATTGCATGCCGCACTGATTTTAGAAATTAATTATAAAAATCTTATTTCGACCTTAGACGCTCCCTCGCTTCTGGGGTCTGCAACCCCTCACATTCTAAAAAAATCTTTTCTGAAATGAAGTCCTGCCTGTCCTTCGGGTACGGCCTGTGAGCTTTAACTTCGATTAAAACATTATTCGGCTTTAAATACTAATTAAGCTTTATTTAACATTAAGAAATACTTTTAGCCTAAATTTACAGGTTCAATATACCTAGCATTTAATGATTAAATTTCATAAGTATTTCAAGTGTTAAGCCATCAATAAACGTTTCTGCTAGACAAATTCCTGCTAGATAAACGTATTTATTTTAAAAAGTTATAAAAAAACAACATCAAAAAGTTATAAAACGTACACAGTTATCAAAAGCGTTTTTCAAAAACCAAATCAACGGCATGCCGTAAATATATTCTTGCTGTAATTCTTACATAAATTTAATTAACACAAAACCAACAAAAGTAACACGCAAATTAATAATTCGATTTCAAAATATAATATGAAATATAAACGAAGTTACACATAATTTTAACAAATATACAGTTTATAAACCAAAAAACCCTCAACTCATTTTGCTTATTATTTAAAGTAATTAATTTTGGCTTTTGTTTTTTAATAGTTCATCAATATTAGTTCAGTTAGGACTATAATCCTTCTGCTTCTGACAAATATAATACTTTTTAGATTTTACAGTTACCTTTTAATTGATGGTCAAACAAATCTCCTGCAAAGAGATAGTTAAAAAAATCGCCACAGAATTATAATTTTCTATTAATTTTGAGTCGTTATAATTATTTTTTCAATTTTAATCGCGATCTTTATTTTATGGAAACTGTACAAAAAACTTTTGGTTTGGACTAAAGAGATCAAAGAGATCTAAAATCATCTACAACTGAATCGATAGTTTTTCTTGAAAGTTTAGAGCTAAGGTTTCTTGTTGTAGCTCTAATTACTCAATGTAAGTCAACTCATTTTTTTATTTACCTCTTCATGATGTAGAAATTTAAACTTTCTACAATCAACCTGATAGTAAATCCTCTATATTTCTATCAAGCTTTGATTGTTTACTTTGTTTGACCGTTGGACCATAACATGAAATGAATCACTTTGTTAGTTCAATAGAGACTGAATTTTATAAAGCATCTTGTAAGACACCTTCACAATATTAAAGCGACATGTAGTTACAATACTGTTAATAATAGATTTTAGTTTTAGTTTTTTAACTGAAACATTTCTTTTTCGTTGTCTTAAAACCTGTTCCTTTGTGATTTCTTTTTTTTTTCATTTTATTTTTCTGAGAGGCAAGAATCGTAAAACCAATAATTTTTCAAAGGGTTTTCAAAAGATCCAGAGCTTCTTGTACAAATTTCTAAATATAAAAAATAAAAATATAAAATTTTAATTATTATCGATAATAAAAATTGAAAATAATAATTTTTTTGCATAGTAGTAACATAGGTGCTCAATTACTCCAAACTCATTAAAGTCTTTTTATTATTGTTAATTTTGGATGTTAAAATTTTAGATTCTTTAAAAATTCGACATTAAGTATACACGATGTATTTAAAAAATTGTTTAAAAATTAATAAAATATAAAAAATAATTCAATTACGATTTAAACACCTCCTTACGGTTAAAATACTTATGCAAACGTTTTGTATGGATTACAAATAGTTTGATCTGCAAAAATATTTAATATAAAGGTAATAATATATTTACATTTGTATTTTAATAAACATTTAACATAAACAAGAATAGATAAAAATTAATTAATAAAGAAAACAAGAATGAGAAATGAAGAACAAATTATACGGGATATGTGTGGAACCAATCTAAATGCATACATATGCATATTTTTACATGCATGTCTTTTTTGTTTTATAATCATTTAAATTAAAATTTGTTAAAAAATGATTTTTAGTTAAAAGTTTTAGATCAGCATATCTGCAAACGTATCGTTTGCTGATTTGGTTGATTTATACAAAAAATTTATAAGTATATATATTAATTGATTACTAATGGTAATACATTAATATATATTTATTGTCTAAATCAACAGTACTATTAATAAGACATGACGATCCGAAATTTATAGTCTTAATCATAAACTATAATTCACAAACTCTTTTGTTCGTTTAGCTATTATAATATTCCTCTATTTTGTTGCAATAAACAAATTTTAAAACCACCCATCACGTGCATTCTATTTCAATTGATTAATATTAAATTACATGATGATACTGTTTTTCCTATTTTTTACGTTTATTAAAGGGTATCTGACTTAATTTCGGCCGGGCCTTAATTTCGGCCACCAATTTAGGGTGTTAGAAAATTGTATTATTTTTTAAACACAAAAGAACTAGCACAAAAGTAACTGAATGAATGTTGGATAAAGTGTTTTTGCAAAAATTTTTTTATTTAAGCTATTCTGCATTATCAACATTTTCATACAAAAAGTTATTTTTTTGTTATTTTCTAGCTTTTTGTTTTGTGTTTAAATTGCATAAAATTTAGAACGAAGCACTATATAACCTCAAAATAACTTCTATTTAAGGCTCAAAATTGTTTATTTTTATGTTTTGATATTTTTTCTAAATCACTTTGCAATGATTTTAACTAACTGCGCAATTTAGAATTCCGTTAATTTCAGCCACCTTAAAATTGACGTAAAAGAACCTGTTTAACACGATTCGCAACATCATGTGTACCGGTGGTGTTACATAACACATAATTTACTAGGTTGTATTAAATTATAAATAGACCCAAAGAAATTTCTCAAAAATAATATAAAAACACATTAAAAAAGTCAGGTTATTTTTTTGGCGGAGGGATGCAGTCATATAGTCAATATAATAAATATCACTGTCAATGGGGTTTCCCCACCCAACCCTCCATTTACCACGATATAGAGTACCAATGCTTCAAAAAATTGTGAAAATGAATTAAAACACAGTAAAAATGTCAGGTTATTTCCTTTTTCGGAGGGATGCATTCATAAGAATTACGTAGTAAACATCTGTGCGAGCTGGAGTAATCCAACTTCCAATTGACAAAACTTGAATGCCACCAGGAAGCTTAATTACTTAAACACTGAATGTTGTTGGATTAATGCCAGCAGTTTATTTCAAATCCATTTCCAAATACTTGAAATGGTTAAAATAAAAATATACCAATTCAAAGTTGAAAACGTCATTTATTGTGCAGAAAGATATTAAGAATTCATGAAGAAATTAGTTTCTGTCATAATATATGTTTTTTACCTATGTGTTTTATATTAATATATTCATATAAAATAAATACTAGAGATTTTATATAAGAATTTGGCCCCTCTTATGTTAATTACAAAATGAACTGACTCAGTTCGCTACGTTTAAATTAAAACGAAATTCAAAACATTCAATGTTTATTCTAGCTATATTTTTTACCGACCTCAGGCCGCGTAATAAAATTAATTCAAAATACAATGGGCATTTCCGTTATTGTTTTTTAATAATTATTCTGCGCGGCGGCTGTCGTGACCGCTCGGTCCCTTCTACAATGCCGTTGAGTTTAGGTTTGAACTATCAATAAACCGGTATAGGAATTTCTCAAAAATTATTGAAATGCAGGAAAAAAACTCAGGTTATTTTCTTGGCGAAGGAATGCAGTCAGATATTAAAAATAAAACATAGGCAAGGGTTGGTGTGGCATTATACTATTCCTTAACTTTTTTAACGTCTTGTTTATCTTTAAACTTGGTAATTTTGGGTAAAGTAATCGTTTTTTGTGTTTAGGCTTTTATTTTTGTTTTTTTAAACCTAAAAAGTGGTCGCAATTAAGGCGGATTTTTTTTGTTTTTTTTAGATTAAAAATACAAAAAATCAGTAGAGTGGAATAAAATTTTTACCAGGCTTTTTTTAAAGTTGGCTGGCTGTAACAAAAGCCATTTTATGTTGAAATATGTTTTTACACCAAACAAAAGTCAACAAAAAACACGTGTTATTATAACTTGTGGTTTTCAAGGTTTTGACATAGTTATTTAAAGTCTTGCTATTAGATATAAAAATTAGCAAACGGGAAAAAATTAAGTTATATGTATCAAGAACAATACCTAAGGATGAATTTGCAACCTTTAAAAATATTTATCGTACGCTTTAGCAATAGTTATAGTCAGTTTTTTCTAGGTGGCCAAAGTTAAAGGCACGCGCCTTAACTTCGGCCAATATAAAACAAAAGTTAAAACCTTTACTGATTTTTAAGTGTGACAAAAATTTTGTACTGAAATAACATAAATAGCTGTCGTTTGATTTTTAGACCAAAGCCTGGCTCGATTAGAAGAACCAGAAAAAAATTATCCAAAAAAAAATAAAAAAGTGGCCGACATTAAGTCAGCTACGCTACTAATTTTTTCAGAGCTTTGGAAAATTCACAGAATTCCTTGATTTGTTATAAAATACAAAAGTTTGTTTTTTATGGAAAACTATTGCAACGAAAGTGTTTATTTAAATTAGCAAATCTATACTTTGTTATTCCGTTGAGGAAGTGTTTCATATTAAACTACCAAAGATCACAATGACACCACAATGGTTTTTTAATGACATAATACTGACTGTGGATTTTTTTTGTTTTAAACGAAAGTTTATGTTTTAAACTGTTAAAAATATCTGTGCGTAAAAATTAAAAACACATAAATTAATATGAGTGGTTTATGTACTATGGTGACGTATTTTTGTTTTTTTTTGACAAAACACGCGAAAAGTGACAGAATCTTGCGCGGAAGAATTAAAAAGCTCTGCTTTTGTTGATTTAATTCAAAAATGCAGGAATCTAATTGAGAGAAAAAACAGGTTTTTTGAATAAATTTGCTATTGATTATTATTTAGTTTATTATGTATATCCGGCACTTAGTTTTTATTTTATTAAATTATATCGAATTTTATTATATCATATTTTACCCTATGATTATATATTTTTTTACTGTTTACCACAAAAATTTAGGATCTTTTTTACTGTCGTTATTATCCTGCCTTTCTCCTTTACCAAAACCATACAAATGTATGGTTTTTAAAACAATGCAATTACCATCGTGATCCTTAACATAAAAATACAGGGAGAATTTACAAAATACACTAAAAAGTTTAAAAATAAAAAACTAAAACTTACTTTGACTTGTGTTGGTGAAGCTGGACAACCATTGAGCTTGTTCTAAAATAGGCAATTTTTTCTTTATAATAATTTAACTAATATTAAGGTGCTTTTAAAGTCGAAGGTAAAAAATATGAAGCCGTTAAAAAATTTGAAGAACATAGAGCCATTAACTTAGAGCGGAAATTAAAAAATGAAGTAGGTTTAGGATTATGCTTAGTTTTTAGTGATTTCAAACTTTTATTACGTGTTCCTCATTTTCGGCTTAAAGTTCTAACTTAAAGTTTCATCAGCTCCAAGTTCCCCAAAACATAAAATATAACACAACAGAAAAAAATTATGTTGTACTCCTACTTTTATAAGTATATCAAAAAGTTTTTAAATCAACCCTCAAAAATATTTAGCAAAAAAGCTTTTAAATTAACCTAAACAATTTTTTTAATATCGTTAATTAAGGTATAAAAGTTTGCAAATTAACCTGAATGAGAAGTGTTCGTTCTTGTTCTGAATCCAAATCTAATAGTTCGTCAACGTCCATGTCACATTTTTGAGCCAAATCCTGCAATATTATAAAAGGCTTTATTGACCTTTAATGCAAAATTTTGAAAACTTTTTTATTTTATAAAATTTGGGAAAACTGCCAGAACAGGCATAATTTTAAGTAAAATAAAAAATATAATTTTAAAATAATAATTTGTTACTAATTAAATTTAACTTATTATACGGAATGCAAAACTAAAAAAATTGATATTGCATATCATTTAAAAACGATAATTTTAAACTTGGTGTAATTTTTGTACACCGAGCGCTGATTTCGGTAATAGATAAAGTAACGCATAAACACAATTTGTAATTTTAAATGACTCAAATTTAATTTTAAGTATAAAAAAATTTTTTTAAAAATTATTTTCATGTCTGAAGATACTTATTTTAATTATAAATGAACACAACAGTTAGCATTCAGTTATACAAAAAAAGTTTAAATTCGGTTCCATTTTGACTATGTACTGTAGTACGAAATAAATAGTATTATTTTTTCTTTATCCAAAAAAAAGCACTACTCCGATTGCGGAGTTTGATATTTTTTGTGGTATTATTTAAATCTGCAGTTACTTGTTTTCCCACTTTTAACTCAAATGAGTTACAAAACTTTGTTCACAATTTTAAAAGGACTAAAATAAATTATTTAACTCGTTTTCAATTTAAAAAAATTGTTTATAATTAAAGAAACCATTAGTAATGAAACACAACACAAAAATAAACACAAGGTAGAGCTTCTTATTTTTTTATTACTTCTTATTTTTTTATTTCTTTATTACTTTAGTCAAAATTGAACAAAATTTAAATTGAGATTTTGTCCACCTACACTTTCATTATCCAAAGTTTTCTGAAATCCGTTCATTATTTACGATTCCGAGTTATTAATTTAACTGTCCTTTAAAATTACACATCAAAAATCACTAATTTAAAGTTAGTTACAAAAAGTGAGGGTTGAATTTAACGGATTTTAACTTTATATTACAGTTAATATATTTTTATTGTACTATCTTGATCTTTACCTAGGTTTCACCACAATGAGGAATAAAAACGTTTGAATTGTTAAATTGCTTTGTTGTTAATTTTGTTTGTTAATACATTGTTAAATGCTTAAGTTTTATTGAGAAGTTCGGTTTGTATTTTTCATTACTCTCAAAACACAGAAGCATGAAAATTTTATGTTTTATAATTTTATTATTTTTGGCATTTGCTGTATAAAGGTATGCATAGCTTAATGTTTTTCTGTTTTGTATTAAACACTATTTACACTTATAAAAGATGACGTGAATCTTTTGGTTTGTTCTTAATTCTCAAAATAAATGTAAGTTAGCGTAAATTGTGATAATATGATTTGCTGTTTATATATACAAAAACGTCAGAAGCTTTTTTAAGCATGAATTTAAGCGTCTGGGGTCTATTCCATAAAAATTGGTTGTAATTAATTTAGAACTGTAAATTAATAATATAACTGTAATATTTTTTTTGTATTTTTAATTAAAAAGTATATTAATAAAAATGCGTTCAGAATCTAAAAAATTACAAATTTCTAAATTCCATTAATTCCACAGTTATGTACGTATTTTTTAATTAATAGAATAAGAAGAAATTAAATGCGTTTATTAATTTACAATTACAAAGATCTCTATGAAATATGCCCCTGGGGCCTATTTCACAAAGATTTCTATATTTGTAAATTAATATACGCATTTCATTTTTTTCTATTTTATTAATTAAAAAATACATTTTTTCTATTTTATTAATTAAAAAATGTGAAATTTAACTGTTAAATTTTAGGAATTTACAGACATGTAATTTTTAAATTCAAAACGCAATTTGATTCATATACTTTTTAATTAAAAATACAAAAAAATGAGCGTTTATTAATTTACAGCCGTAAATTAATTACAAGCAATTTTCATGAAATAGGCTCCTGAAATTTAAATATGATTATGTATTTTTTTTTAAATTTGATATTCACTACAAGAAAATCAAGGATCAGCTCTTGAACTCGTCAAACTAATGCTTGTGTCTCAAAAATTTTACTTTATTACAAAAAATGCTAGTGATTGACCTTGTTTGCAATGTGTTATAATTTTTGCCCCGATAATCTGTAAACATTGTTGAATATCTAAAAAAACATACACCATAGATGGGTGTAATAATAATGCAGGTAATAATAATGTTGACCCAGACATTAATCCGCGTACACAAAAGGATAATCCAAGTCTTAAACGCCTAATCTCTGATTTCCTTATTTTATGACCTCAATTTAGCCACTGGAAGAATAAGTGGGCCCAACATACAAGTAAATCACAATGCTGTTAAATGACGCTCAAGAGACCAAGTTCATCCTAATTTAATTGCAAGTTGTGTTTTTTCTAAATTTGAAAAAAAATAACAACAATTTTTTTATATAAACCATAAAAAAATTGAAGTAAATGTGAGAAAACAGTGAAATTAAAAAAGGCCCAAAGAAATTTATAAAATAAAACTTGACATATTAAAAAAAAACAGATTTTTTGTCACTTTTTGTGACATTTATTTATATTAGCACTAGATTGTAAATTTTTAAGAGTTTCACGCAAATTTAATTATGATTAATTTCCGTTCTTTTAAGCACAAACATTTCGTCAGAAAAACTTTTGAATCCGGACATTTTTTAGACCATACATTGTATACTTCCAATGATAGATGGCGGAGAGGGGGAGCTACTCGACCTTATGACAAAAATCTGAGAATTTAGCAACAAAAAAAAATTTAGGAAACAAAAAAGAAAAAAAAAACCAACCACGTTTAGCTTGCCTTTAGTTGACCCAAAGCTTTTGAAAAGACTTAATTACTCCCTAATTATTGAACAAACTATCATCAGTTTAGTTAACAAACTATCATCAGTTTATTTCATCCCCAGGAAACAACGCTGGGTCATCTTTATTTAAAAATGGAAAAAAAACCGAACTCCTTTCAAAAACAATAATCTGAAGTTGCACCAAGGATTACAACAATTATTCTGAAAAATTTAAAAAAAAAACTCATAACCAGGAATGACAAAAAATAGGTATACATTTATCCAATTTTTGAAAACCAAACATTATATATGTCAGCTTTCTCACTTTTGTTTTCTAGTGTTTACCAAACACTTTTATTTTATGTGTGAAACAAAAGTATTTGTTCTTTTAATGGCTAATATTATAATTTTTTTGATTAGATGTCATATTTTTTTAAAAACAAAATGAAAAGTATCAAGCAACTGAGTTTTTCTCGACAGCCCCTCTTTATCTTTTCCCTGATTCCTTTTTCTCTTTCTCCCCCCCCCCCCCCCCTTTCTTTTTTGTCCACTTATTCTTCAGTGGTAATTGAGGTATAGAAGGATAGAGATTAGGGTTTAGATTGGATTATCTTTTGTGTACGGGATTATGTCTGGGTCTATTATTATTACTGATTATTATTACACATTATGGTATGTTCATATTAATGTTTAAGATTATGGGGAAATTATAAATTGAAAGGTATCTAGATGTTTTGTATAAGTAATTTTTGAGAAAGATTAGTTTGAGAGTTAGAGTGTCTTGATTTTTTGTAGTGAATAATTTAAAATAATATATATTTAATTTAGGTATTTCTGATTTGTTGTATTTATTTAGGTGTATTTTATAGTCTTTTTTTGTATTTTTATTTAAAGTATATGATAATTGGTTTTGATTTAAATTAATGTTGTATATTTTAGGATTTAAGAATGTATTTTTAATTAAGATTTGATTTATATTTTTATTAAATAAAATGAGGTTTATTATTAAGAGTGAATTAATTTAAGATTTTTGATAGGTCTGATTTATTATTATTATGTATTTTTTTTAATTTGATATTATAAGAATAGGTCGTTTAATATGTTGTGTCTAATTTTATTTATTAAAATGTAGTGTTGTTGTTTGATGTGTTATATTTTTTGCCGATATTAAAATTTTGATATTAAAATAAATATGGGTGTATATGTGAGGTATATATGTTGAGAATTATCGGTAAAAGGTATAGTTTAGTATCTCTGATTTCTCCTCATGATCATTTAGATGGAGATAGTGGGCAATAAGTATATGTGTTATGGTAGAGAGTTTTATTTATTGAGTTGTGTTTTTTTAATTGAAAATAAATTTTTTTATATAAATAAAAATTGAGTAATGTGAGAAAGTGAATTAAAGGAAGAATTTATAATAATTGAATATTAAAAAAGTTTTTTGTCTTTTTGTGATTTATTTATATTAGATAGTTGTAATTTTTAGAGTTTAGAATTTATTATGTAATATTTTGTTTTTTAGAAAATTTGTAGAAATGTTGATAGGGAATGATAAAGGGGTGTCGAAATGTTGTTGTATCTCTTTTGTTTTTAAAAATATGAATTATAAAATTATATATTAATTAAGAAATATTTTGTTTAAATAATAAGTGTTTGGTAAATAGAAAAGTGAGAGTGAATATATATGTTTGGTTTTAATTGGTATGTATATATTTTTTGTCGTTCTGGTTATGGTTTTTTTTTATTTTTAGATATTGTTGTATCTTGGTGTTCGTTATTGTTTTTTGATGGGTTCGGTTTTTTTTTCATTTTAATTAAGTGAGGTTGTTTCTGGGGATATAATGTGTAGTTGTTATAATGTGTAGTTTGTTATATTAGGAGTATTAGTCTTTTAAGTTTGGGTCTAAGGAGTATGTGGTTGGTTTTTTTTTTCTTTTTGTTTCTATTTTTTTTTTGTTGTATTCTCGTTTTTGTCTAGGTCGAGTAGCTCCCCTCTCGTTATCTTGGAGTATAATGTTTGTTTAATGTCGTTGATATTTTTATGATGTTTGTGTTAAGAAGATTATTATATTAATTTGGTGATTTAAATTTAATTAGTGTATATAATAATGTCAAAAGTGAAAATTGTTTTTTTTTATATGTCGTTTTATTTTATAATTTCTTTTGGCTTTTTTATTTCTGTTTTCTCATTTATTCTTTTTTTATGGTTTATATAAATTGTTGTTATTTTTTTTAATTTAGAAAAATTGATTAATTAGTGTTGGTCTCTTGGGTCTTTAAGATTGTGTTTATTGTATGTTGGGCATTATTCTTCAGTGGTATTGGGTTAATAGGATAGAGATTAGGGTTTAGTTGGTTATCTTTTGTGTACGCGGATTATGTCTGTTGGACATTATTATTACCTGCATTATTTTACACCCATCTATGGTGTATGTTTTTTTAATATTTAACAATGTTTTACGATTATGGGGGCAAAAAGTTATAACACATTAGAAACAAGGTTCAATCACTACATTTTTTTTTTAATAAAGTAAAATTTTTAAGGCACAAGCATTAGTTTAACAAGTTCAAGAGCTGATCCTTATTTTTTGTAGTGAATATAGAAATTTAAACATAATAATATTTAAATTTAGGAGCCTATTTCATGGTAAAATTGCTTGTAATTAATTTACAGCTGTAAATTAATAAACTACTCTATTTTTTTGTATTTTTAATTAAAGTATATGAATCAAATTGCGTTTTGAATTTAAAAATTACATGTCTGTAAATTCCTTAAATTTTACAGTTAAAAATTTTTTATTATAATAGAAATGTTTTTTTATTATAATAGAAAGATGTGTTGTTTTAATATAGATTTTGTATAGGAGGGGGTGTTTAGTAGAGTTTTGTATTGTATTATAAGCTTTTTTTTTTTTTATTATTATATATATGTGGTTATGGTTTAGTTTGTTTTTTTATTTGGTTTTTTTTATATATTTTTATTAAATAAAAAAGATTTGTTTTTTTATTTAATTTATTATTAATTTTTATGTCCAGTTTTATTTTTTAAAGTTTGGTTTTTGTTATATAAAATTATTTAATTTAGTATTAATTTATTTTGAGATTAGAAAAAATTAGTTATTTTATAGTGTATAGTGTTTATAAAAAGAAATTAGTTGTATTTATAAGCATGAATATATTTATATTTTTTTTTTTTTGGGTATGTAAAATTTATAAAGTTTAATTTTTAAAAATTAAAAGATTTAATTATTTTTTTTTTGTGGTGTAGGTAAGTAGTAGTAATAATATATTATTATATAAGTTATTTATTTTTTTTTATATTTATTAGTGTTTTTGTGTGTATTTTAAGGAGTTATTAAATAGGTAGTATAGTGGGTTTTAAAATTGGTATGGTGTAGGTGGAAATTATTTATTTTTTATTTTGATAAGTATAAGAATAAAAAATAGAGTATAAATAGAGTTATTTGTTTTTTTTGTGTTGTTTTTTTCTATATTTTTTTATTATAAATTTTTTTATTGTTATATTTATTTATCTTTTAATTTGAAAGTTTTTGATTTTTGGTTAAGTGGGAAAGTATGAGTTTGTGATTCCACAAAAAATATAAAACTCCTCAATCGGAGCAGTTCTTCTTTTTGGATAAAGAAAAAATAATACTATTTATTTAGTACTACAGTACATAGTCGAAATGGAACCGAATTTAAACTTTTTTGTATAACTGAATGCTAATTGTTGTGTTCATTTATAATTAAAATAAGTATCTTCAGACATGAAAATAATTTTAAAAAAAAATTTTTTTATACTTAAAATTAAATTTGAGTCATTTAAAATTACAAATTGTGTCTATGCGTTACTTTATCTATTACCAAAATCAGCGCTCGGTGTACAAAAATTACACCAAGTTTAAAATTATCGTATAACTCACTGTGTTTTAAATGATATGCAATATCAATTTTTTTTAGTTTTGCATCCCGTATAATAAGTTAAATTTAATTAGTAACAAATTATTATTTTAAAATTATATTATTTATTTTACTTAAAATTATGCCTGTTCTGGCAGTTTTCCCAAATTTTATAAAATAAAAAAGTTTTCAAAATTTTGCATTAAAGGTCAATAAAGCCTTTTATAATATTGCAGGATTTGGCTCAAAAATGTGACATGGACGTTGACGAACTATTAGATTTGGATTCAGAACAAGAACGAACACTTCTCATTCAGGTTAATTTGCAAACTTTTATACCTCAATTAACGATATTTAAAAAATTGTTTAGGTTAATTTAAAAGCTTTTTTGCTAAATATTTTTGAGGGTTGATTTAAAAACTTTTTGATATACTTATAAAAGTAGGAGTACAACATAATTTTTTTCTGTTGTGTTATATTTTATGTTTTGGGGAACTTGGAGCTGATGAAACTTTAAGTTGGAACTTTAAGCCGAAAATGAGGAACACGTAATAAAAGTTTGAAATCACTAAAAACTAAGCATAATCCTAAACCTACTTCATTTTTTAATTTCCGCTCCAAGTTAATGGCTCTATGTTCTTCAAATTTTTTAACGGCTTCATATTTTTTACCTTCGACTTTAAAAGCACCTTAATATTAGTTAAATTATTATAAAGAAAAAATTGCCTATTTTAGAACAAGCTCAATGGTTGTCCAGCTTCACCAACACAAGTCAAAGTAAGTTTTAGTTTTTTATTTTTAAACTTTTTAGTGTATTTTGTAAATTCTCCCTGTATTTTTATGTTAAGGGGGTCATGATGGTAATTGCATTGTTTTAAAAACCATACATTTGTATGGTTTTGGTAAAGGAGAAAGGCAGGATAATAACGACAGTAAAAAAGATCCTAAATTTTTGTGGTAAACAGTAAAAAAATATATAATCATAGGGTAAAATATGATATAATAAAATTCGATATAATTTAATAAAATAAAAACTAAGTGCCGGATATACATAATAAACTAAATAATAATCAATAGCAAATTTATTCAAAAAACCTGTTTTTTCTCTCAATTAGATTCCTGCATTTTTGAATTAAATCAACAAAAGCAGAGCTTTTTAATTCTTCCGCGCAAGATTCTGTCACTTTTCGCGTGTTTTGTCAAAAAAAAAACAAAAAATACGTCACCATAGTACATAAACCACTCATATTAATTTATGTGTTTTTAATTTTTACGCACAGATATTTTTAACAGTTTAAAACATAAAACTTTCGTTTAAAACAAAAAAATCCACAGTCAGTATTATGTCATTAAAAAACCATTGTGGTGTCATTGTGATCTTTGGTAGTTTAATATGAAACACTTCCTCAACGGAATAACAAAGTATAGATTTGCTAATTTAAATAAACACTTTCGTTGCAATAGTTTTCCATAAAAAACAAACTTTTGTATTTTATAACAAATCAAGGAATTCTGTGAATTTTCCAAAGCTCTGAAAAAATTAGTAGCGTAGCTGACTTAATGTCGGCCACTTTTTTTTTTTTTTGGATAATTTTTTTCTGGTTCTTCTAATCGAGCCAGGCTTTGGTCTGAAAATCAAACGACAGCTATTTATGTTATTTCAGTACAAAATTTTATTAGCAGCTTAAAAATCAGTAAAGGTTTTAACTTTTGTTTTATATTGGCCGAAGTTAAGGCACATGCCTTTAACTTTGGCCGCCTAAAAATTTGACTATAAACTATTGCTAAAGCTTACGATAAATATTTTTAAAGGTTGCAAATTCATCCTTAGGTATTGTTCTTGATACATATAACTTTTATTTTTTCCCGTTTGCTAATTTTTATATCTAATACCAAGACTTTAAATAACTATGTCAAAACCTTGAAAACCACAAGTTATAATAACACATATTTTTTGTTCAACTTTTGTTTGGTGTAAAAACATATTTCAACATAAAATGGCTTTTGTTACAGCCAGCCAACTTTAAAAAAAGCCTCGTAAAAATTTTATTCCACTCTACTTATTTTTTGTATTTTTAATCTAAAAAAAACAAAAAAAATCCGCCTTAATTGCGACCACTTTTTAGGTTTAAAAAAAACAAAAATAAAAACCTAAAACACAAAAAAACGATTACTTTACCCAAAATTACCAAGTTTAAAGATAAACAAGACATCGTTAAAAAATTTAAGGAATAGTATAATGCCGCGCCCAACTCCCCTTGCCTATGTTTTTATTTTTAATATCTGACTGCATTCCTTCGCCAAGAAATAACTTAAGATTTTTTCCTGCATTTCAATAATTTTTGAGAAATTCCTATTCCGGTTTATTGATAGTTCAAACCTAAACTCAACAGGCATTGTAGAAGGGACCGAGCGCTCACGACAGCCGCCGCGCAGAATAATTATTAAAAAACAATAACGGAAATGCCCATTGTATTTTG
>JASAMX010016066.1:0-25816 GCA_030248175.1 Microlaimidae sp. YZB2_3
TACAAGCGAATGCAGCTATCACATTATTTACTTACTGATTACTTACTTACAGCTATCACCTATTATTTGTCTAGTTTTTAAACTCGCAAAGAGCTCGAAAAAATTTTTTAGATAACTTCAATAGTTTCTGTTAAAAGTGATTATAAAATGTTATCTTTTTCTATATGGTTTTTAATTCGGCCCAACTTTTTTTTCGTTTTGAAACACAGTTAAAGTGTTCTGGCAGTGTTTTAGCTGTTATTATTAAGAAAATAAACAAACATGTACTTTTAAAAAAATTTAGAAAACAAAAAAAGTCATGCTTATTCTAAATATATCTTAGATTACAAAATAAAAAATGTAACACATGCAATGAATACAAAAATGGATTAAAACCAAAAAAGAATATAAAAATTGATGTAGTGTTAATAAAAGTTTGATTACAAATTTATATGTTGACAACGAGAAACAAATTATGAAATCAGCTAACAAAATTAATTTTTACAAATTTTTTCAAATTAAAATGCAAAAGAAAACATATTACCTTTCCAAAAACAGGATTTATCATATGCTAAAACTGATTTAGAAAAAAACAACTTTTTGCTGATTATTTGATTTCAGTATTTACAAGAAATAATGCAAATTACCTAACTATAGGCCTACACTATATAAAACCAAGCTGACCTTAATGATTTGCTATATTAAGTCAACTATTTAACAATAAAAGCATTTAAAATTTTTAGTAAAAAGGTTGATTATTAAAAATTAGACACCATATTTTAACAAATATATATATATATATATATATATATATATATATATATATATATATATATACCGTATCTCTTCTAATCGTAGCCCAGCCTCTAATAGTACCCTACCTCTAATAGCAGCCTACCCTGTTGCACCCATTGAAAAAACAGTAACCTAGCCTTTAATAGAAGCCTAGACCACTATGAGAAGACTGCACGCAATTTTCAGGATACGGAGTCTCTAAAGCCACAAGCAGGGAACTTGGAGCCATCAAAAATTTTTGGGAATTCGGAGCCTTTCAAAAAAATTGGTTATGGGCTAAAATTTCGGTTTCGCTTAGGCTTAGGTGCACGTTTTACCGATTTTTATTTTTGGCTCCAAGTTCCCAACTTACAGCTCCAAGTTCCCCACTTACGGCTCCAAGGTCCCTATTTTTGGCTCCAAGTTCCAGCTTCAAGTTCCCTAGGCTCCATCGACCCTAAATCAATTTTTAGGGCGGCTTCTTGCTGTGAAAAAATTGATTGAATCAAAAGCGAAATGATGGTTATCGAAACCGACAATTTTGATAGTGACCAACACGGTTCGGGTTATTGTCATTTGATAAAAATAAAATTTTGTTGAAAATTTTTTGAGCGTGTTTTATTTGCAAAAATCGTTTTTTGAACCCTATGCCTGCCTGTCGTTTTTTTGTTGAAAAAATAGTAGCCTAGCTTTTAATAGTAGCCTACCTTTTAAAGTAGCTTACCTCCAACATAGTAGCCTACCTTTTCATACCCATTTAAAAAGGGCTGGGCCTGGGCCTAGCTCGGGCCCCTTAAGCCTGGGCTAGTAGTAGAAGAAATACGATATATATATATATATATATATATATATATATATATATATATATATATATATATATATATATATTGCACTAGGAAACAAAAACATATGTAAATTTTTCAAACCCCCTTTTTTGTTTCTAGGGTACCCTTGATTACTAAACATTTTATTATAGCCAATCGTAAAAAATAACAATTTTTATATTTTTAAAATGGAAAAAGTTAAGCCATGGGTGAACTATTGAATAAGTGAATGCCACAAGATGTTGAAAAATATGAAAGTGAATTAAATTCTTAATACACATGCAAAAAACATTCTAATAACTAATTTAAAAGAAACTATTGAAGTTATCTAAAAAATTTTTTCGAGCTCTTTGCGAGTTTAAAAACTAGACAAATAATAGGTGATAGCTGTAAGTAAGTAATCAGTAAGTAAATAATGTGATAGCTGCATTCGCTTGTAAAATATACTCTGCATAAATCCATAGTATTATCGAGAAATTCAAAGCCACCTTCTGGCCTTATATAGAAACCTTAATAATATTGGCTATAAAGATTTAATATTTTAAAAAAACTGATCTAAAATTTTCAAACCGAAAAATTGCTTATTTACTGTCGCAATAAGTTTAGGCATATAAAATTGAAAAATTATAATACCCGGAAAATTGTATAAAAATAAAAAAAATCAATCTAAAAACAGGCGATTCGGCCACGAATTATAAGTTTCTCGTAAATTAAATGGTTTTCGTTAAGTAGGTGTTTCAAGAATATTATCGGCTTCATGTATTAAAATTATAGCATTGCAAAAGATTTATATCTTTCTGGTTATCTAAAGAAATTTTAAATACTTAAAAAGTTACACAACAAAATAGCTTGAACCGATAGCGAAACTAACAAAAAAGCTTACTTTAGTTTAATATGGTTATTAATTCCATCTCAATCATTATATCTCCTAATTATAAGAATATAATTAATATTTTAGTTTAATATTGTTATTAATTCTAACTCAATCATTACATCTCATAATTATAAGAATATAATTAATATTTTAGTTTAATATTGTTATTAATTTTCCAGTTTCAAAAAATATTGGATATAAAAGTTATTAATTTCAAGAAAGAAAATTATTTATTTATCTGATTTAGACAGTCGACCCATAACTTTGTTCAAAGTGTTAAACTAAAAAATAGAAAAATGTCCGCCTATTTCATAAAGATCTTTGTAATTGTAATTTGTAAGTTAATAAACGCATTTAATTTCTTCTTATTCTATTAATTAAAAAATACGTACATAACTGTGGAATTTACGGAATTTATAGATTTGTAGTTTTTTAGATACTGAACGCAATTTTATTAATATACTTTTTAATTAAAATACAAAAGAAAATTATGCGTTTATTAATTTACAGCTGTAAATTAATTATAAGTAATTTTTATGAAATAGACCCCAGGTGATAAGTTAAAACAAGACAAATAAAAATAATTTTAAAAAATGTCTATCTTAAAAAAATGTCTTATAGGTGATAAGTTAAAGCAAGACAAATAAAAAATTAAAAACAAGTTGAAATTAAAATTACAACGCAAACAAGTTATCAAAGCAGCAAAATAAACTTAAACTCGAATGCCAACAAGGTTTATTACTTAAACACAGAATGTCGTTGAATTATTGCCAGCGGTTCATTTCAAATCCATGTTCATATACTTGAAATGGTTAAAATAAAAAAAAAATAATACCGACTTTTTTTTTCTTTGTATTTTTTTTTGCGCGGCAGGCGGCTGTCACGACCGCTCTGTCGCTTCTACAATGCCGTTGAGTTTAACAAATAAACAAACTATTTTTTGCGGTTGCATACCTTTTGCTGAGCAAAAGAATAATTTAGGCACAACAAATTTAACTATATAATTTTTTATATAACTTCTAAAAAACTTGTCTGTTTCAGAACACCAAGTTTTCTAAATTCTTCATATTATGCAATTGACAAATTTTGCTGTTAATTCACATATAAAATTTAATAAAAAAATATTTTTTCTAGCTGCTGTTTGAAATTTCAATAAAATTATTTCAATCTTGAATAACTTTTAATTTTGAATCAGCTTACTGAAAATATTTTTGGTCTAAGTAAGATAATAATATCAAAAATATATAATAAAAGAAAAATGAGACACTTAGAACAAACTGCTTGTAAAAAACGGTCCCATTTAAATGGAACCTTCGGATTTTGGTCCCATTTAAATGAGATCCCATTTAAATAAATCTCATTTAAATGGGATCCCATTTAAATAGGTTTCATTTAAATGGAATACCATTTAAATGGGATCCCATTTAAATGGGACCAAAATCGAAAAGTCCCATTTAAATGGGCCCTGGTCCCATTTAAATGGGACTTTTCGATTTTGGTTCCTTTTTTTACAAGCAGTTCGTTCTAAGTGTCTCATTTTTCCTTTATTATATATTTTTGATAATATAACTGTTTCTAAAAAAAGTTTGAAGCAATAAAAAAATATATTAGTTCAAACTTTTGCTTTTTGGGAGCCGTGTACATATTGCAAAAATAAAAATAAATGCTATGGTTTTATCGTTTAGAAAGCTTTCGGTAAAACATAATTACCATTATCAATCATTTTTTCAAAATTGTTTTAAATTGTGTTGTCTTACGTTTTCTTTTAGATTTTATTTTACTCAATACATTTTATAATATGTTTTAATATTATAATAATTTTAAAAATCCATTTTCTTTTAGTAATGCTTATCCGCATGTTTTTTCTTTCATTCCTTTATAATAAACAACTAAAGTTAAAACTAAAACTTTTCTTTTAATTGCATACGTTTTAATGCTCTTCTAGTTTTTTTTTTTGGTACAATTTTATTGTAATTTCACTTCTATAATTTTCAAAATTTAATTATGTACGCCCTAATGGTATTCCTATATTTTAGAGACCAGTGATTGATAATGGTAATTATGTTTTACCAAAAGCTTTCAAAATCAAAATTTTAGCGTTTACATGAATACTTGCGGCCCGGTGGACCGCTTTTTTTATAATAACATTGTATTAAAGAAATGCAAGCCACGGTTTAGTTCGGGCCGAACTGGAAAAATTCCGGACCGCGCCGGGTCGAAAAGTCTCGCAACCCAGGGCAGGCCGGGCCGTTGAAAAATCTCGGCTCACTTACAAATTATGGTTTTAATACATACGATTTCGTACATTTGTATATGAAAAAATAGTTTTAAAGAAGCAATTTGTTTAGCCCCTAACCGACTATTCTTTTAAGTACTAAACCTATTTTCTTTAAATTTGATATTTGTATTATTTTTTGGACCAAGGTGAGAATATTTTAAAATTTCAGCTCGGTCGGTGTGCAGTTTGAACGCGTGTCTTCTCGCGTTCACTTGTCACTCTGTTGTGAACCGGACACCAACTAAAATTTAAAATGGTACGTTTATTGTAATTTTTAAAGTAGGTATTTAAGTATTTTTGTATTTTTGATTTATAAAAAAATGTACACTTAAATAAATATCAATTATGTTACAAAAAACGTGATATAATAATTATCAATAATTTAATTAGATTTTTAGCTATTTTTTTAATTTTTAACAAAACACTAACAAAAAAGTTATATCCAATACAAACAGACAAGTTACACCTCAGTATACAAATGTACAAATGTGCAATGTACGAATGCTTAAAGTAGTAGAGTAATTGGCTTGAAAATAAAAACTATAGACTTGACTCAATTACAACTTCCCTTGGAAATTACCCAGTTGAATAAAAAGCAATTCAATCAATGGGATTCGATAGATGACAGCCATTTTTATCGGCTCGATTTTATAAAGCCGATTAATTTTTTGATCTTTTTTTATAAAAATAATTAAGAAAAAAATCAAAGCAAAAGGACTGTTTTAAAATACCAAATAATTTTTATAGGCAAATAAAATCTAGCTGACCGCGAAAATTGCAGTATTGAATCAACTATTTAACAACAAAGCCATTAAAAACTTTTAACAAAATCGCTTTAATAATAAAGATCAAAACCCATATTTTAATAATTATTTATCAATTTACTTAATTTAAAACCCAAATGCAAATTTTTAAAGGGCCAAAGATTGTTAATTCTTGTATATTTTGTAAAAAGGTGGAATTAAAAAAAAATTCTGCGTTCTTATTTGTTTTTAAAAAAAAAACGTCATTACCGCACAATTTTAATTGGTCCCCTCATGTCTGCATTCTAATTTTCAGCGTCAGCCAGATATGATTCAACCATAAGAATAATAACGGCGCAACCACACTGTAAAAAAACTAGCAATATAAGTATTTTTTGCGTTATTTGTAAATAATTTTGAGTCAAATTTTTTGATATTTTTTAGATTATGTGGACTATGTTATAAAGAGCATACACGTAATTTTTATTTTTTTATGAGCTATAACCTGTCTATTGTATTAATTTCTCAAAAAACTTTAGAAATTTTTAAATACTTTTTTTTGTTTAAAACAATATAAAAATGATTAATTCCTTAAGTTAAAAGTTTTCCGAAAATCCTATTTAGTAAAATTGTTTACAGGGGCACACCAATGTTTTTCTACATGCACATTATAAAGTAATGGCGAAACTCGTAACCCAAAGAGTTTTCTTGTATAAAAACTTCCTTCAATAAGGGATTTTCTAGTTAATAGTATCCACTTTTTTTCTATCCCAATAAGTTTTCTAAAATTTGTGCGTACCATATTGGTGGTGTACCATATTGTGCGTACCATAAACCATTTAACCGGCTACGTTACTATAATGATGGTATACCTATTCTGATTTTATTATCTACGATATATTTCTGGCAACTCATCCTTAAATCTTTTTTTAAAATAAATAAAAATAGCCAGAGCCCTTCGTTTATTTAAAATCGGCTAGAGTACCAAATTTTTAATTTAATTTAAAAAAAAAATAGTACAGTTTCAGGAATAAAAATAATTCAACCAGCAGAAATTCATAAAATAAAGAATTAAAATAACGGAGGCAGATATTAGGCAGGTAAAAACCTGTCTTCCCCAAATAAGGCACCCCGTTCTAACCAGTTTATAAAAAATTATATTCATTCATTTTTTTATTCATATTTAAATCAAATTTAAAAAAGCTATAGAAGCGTTAAAACCTTTTTTAGAAATTTAAATAATTTTTTACTAATTTTTTTCATTCGTGCAGTTTACGTATATGTTGTCTTAAAAAACAAATGCAGAGTTTCCAATTAATTATTACTTCGTTTTACTTTAATTATCTAATTATTTGCAAAAAATTTGCATGTACAAAGGTCTCCAATTTTTTTTTTGTATAATGATATTAGTATAATTAATGAGGCGAGATAAAAATGGAAACCAAAAATACTTTAAAATTTCTTACGAGAAACAGATTGTGATGTTTTTTTGGTTAAAAATTTGGGTATCTTTTAGTGTCCCTTTTTATCTCCCCTTCTTTTACTTATATCATTATGTATAATCATCTTTAAGACCTTTTTGTACATTCGAATTTATAAAAATTGGTCGAACATCCGTCGTTGTAATTTTTTGTTGGTTCGAGTTTTGATTTAACCATAATTTTTTAAATTTAAGAAAAAAATAAATTTAAATAAATTTAAATTTAATAAAAAAATTAAACAAAATCCTCTTATTGCCCCCGTAGATATATGTTGTTTTATCAATATGCATAATTACTACCTTACGATTGAACACGTGCAAAGTTATTAGTGAAATCCGTTTCGATTTGCTTGCTTATTCGGCCGTTGGTCTTTATGCGCAGAAGGAAATCTGCGTTAAGTTATACTTTAAGAGCTGGTTCATACTTATTACAAAACGTCCTTTGGACTAAGTCCAAAAGACTTTTGTCCTATGGACTTTGTCCAAAGGACAAAATTCAAAGGGAAAAGTCCAAAGGGAAAAGTCCAAAGGACAAAAGTCCAAAGGACAAAATCCAAAGGTCAACGTATTCATACTTTTGTCCTTTGGACTTTTCCCTTTGGATGTTGTGCCTTGAACTTTGTCCAAAGGACAAATTCCAAGTAGCGTTCATACTTCGTCCAAAGGCAAAAGTCCAAAGGACGTTTTGGCTTGTCAAAGGACGTTTTGGCTTTTCCAAAATTGTCCTTTGGACTTTGTCCAAAGGACGTTTTGTCATAAGTATGAACCAGCCCTAAGAGTGTGCGTATCGAGTTGCTTTTTAGATTTTACCACCCGAAAAAGTTTTTGAACAGAATAGGGACATGATTTATGCTTCCATTACATTGATTGGTCAAATTTTTTGATAGGAAACAAATTTAAACTATTTTTGGCAATTACAAAGAGACGAAAAATACAGCCACGACAACTTTATTTTTAGCAATAACCTTTCCATTATTTTTGCATTTATAATTTCCATCTTTCCCAAATTTCATAACTTTCCATTTATAATTTTAGTCTTTTTCAATTTTCTGGTCTACTGTATAGTCATGGTGTGCCACTAAGAAAAGAGCACACTAAGTGAGAAGACTGTATGTTGACAAAATCAATGCTTGTATATGCCTAATTTTTCAAAATATTTTTAACATAAATTTACCAAGGCCTGATATTTTCTTGTTACTTTTACAAAACATTTACTTTTAAGACATATAAACCAATATCATAGTTTTAAATTAAAATTTTTAATAGCAGGTATAAATGTAGTAAAAGGTTCTGTATTTCGTGTAAACTTTGAACTCTTTTACAAAACCAATAAAACAGTTTAACTGTTAAAACTGTAACTGTTCGTAATTTTTTTCAAAAAATTTTTAAACGAATAATAACAACACAAGTTTTACGGGTTACCGGACTTGACGATTGACAGCCAGTTTGAAATTTTGCTGTTTTTTTTAATTTTCCTTAGGATTTTTTTCTAATTTTCGTCAGAAGTAAGAGTTAGTTGCACATGTAGAAATAAGTGTTAGTTACACACTGACATAATTTTTGTATAGATTTTATTCCGTCATTGATATATAGACACACTTGAGCTTGAAATTTTTATACACATAAAATATAGAAAATACATAGTACAATAAACCGCCCTAACTATTATCACGTCAGGATTTTAAGAACCCTCAAAATGTCATATAGTGTTCGTGATCACGTCATATATGTTTTGTTCTGTGAGAATGGTTGTGGGAGGAGCTAATAAAACCACTTTTAAACAATTAGTTCCTGGCAAAAAATGAATCTCCAATCAATGAAAGATCTTTTTTCATAAGAAAAAATTAGCTAAAAGTGATTCTATAATGTTATAACTCTGTAAAGAATGTTACCATACTGAACCATTTCCGTTTAAATGGGAGGGTTTTGACTATCGTAGTCAAAAACGTCCCATTTGAACCAACGTTGTTCCGTGTAAAATTGCTTAATTTTTACATTAAGGTTATACAAGAATTAACTCGGGTCTTGTAAAACTTATCTGCTGCTAAAATAATATTAATAATTAATTAATAATTTTATAATTATTAATAGTTTACATTTGCAATGTCTTAAGTTGTTTTTTTTTCGTAATTTTAAGTTTAGTTTATTATTTTGTCTTTTAATTTTTTTTTATAATTGACTAATTTAAAAAAAATTTGTTATCAGTGCTTCAGCCGATCAAGGATCCTAAGATCAATTATTTTCTGTTCGAGGGCAAAACGATTGGCAGATCAGGATGAGTCACAAAAGGTATTTTGTATTTTTAATATAGTATTTTTTATATGTTTTCAAAAAATTTAATTTTTTTTGTATATTTTTTGTTTATTGTTATTATGCATTCACGTGTTTTTGTCATGTTATGTCCCCATAAAAGACGCGAATTCGCCTACTGATGAGCTGCTGTTCGCCTCCTTTAAGGAGTTTGTTTAAAAAAATACCTCCAGGCAATTAACAGGAGCGAAAAGTTTTTTTTAA
The DNA here is from genome assembly GCA_030248175.1 of Microlaimidae sp. YZB2_3. NCBI lineage: Eukaryota > Metazoa > Nematoda > Chromadorea > Desmodorida > Microlaimidae > Microlaimidae sp. YZB2_3. The sequence goes on from JASAMX010016066.1 coordinate 9,467, forward strand.
TTAAATTATATTTTTCGGTTTATTTTAGCACTTCATGCGGTTTATTAATTTTTTAATTTATTATCTTTATATAGGCTCTTTTTATTAATGTTGCTTTAAAAATTTTTTTCATGTGTTTAAATCACGGGTTGTTGTTTTTTGTTTCCTGTTATTTTTTGTTGTTCTTTTTTTATAAAAGATTTTTACTGAATTATAACGCTATAGAAATTATTTTTAACCAATAAACTGTTGTTGTTGCTGAAAAAAATTTATCCAATCTAATTATTTTTCTTATTTTCCAATCTACTTATTTAAAAATTTATCCAATCTAATTGGTTAACCAATCTAATTAACGTGGCGACCAGCCTTTTTTGCTCCTCCAACTTGCTTTTCCACGAAAAAATATATAGTTGCAAATCACGAATAGTACCCTGCATTTGAGGGTTCTTGAAATTCTAACGTGGTCCCTTTGACAGTTCATTGAAGTAACTTTCATACTTTATGTTTTATTAAAAAAATCCAGTAAAAAATGTGGGCAGAATAATTGTACGTTGCGTTAGTTGAACTGCGGCTTCCACCCTTTTTTTTTGATCGCTTCATTCTTGCGATGTTCCCCGAAGAATAATTAGGGAGTGATAGCTTAGATTATTTTGTCAAAATTTTTTGTAAACAAATTTTTTTCAAAACTTTTTTAAATCAATAAAAATAGTTCCAAAAATACAAATAGATTGTTTTAAAATGAATCGCTCATTTAAGGATGGACCTCCGAAGCTCCGTAGCTCCTTCCGATCTAAATGGCCGAAGCTTCCCAGCATGATATTGAAGGGTAGGAACATAAATTCATACACTAAACAGCGAGACGAGTTCGTCGGAGCAGCAATAAAAAAAAGATTAACAACAGACATTTTGAAATTTAAATCAATATATGATCCAGCGTAGGTCGATAGATCGCATTGCTTGGCAAGCACGAAAACTGAACTTTATAAAAAAATTATAAACATGCATTTTCCTGCGTTTTCGAAATTTTGTGGAAATTATTGGTTTACAAAACGTTAGAAATGTACTCTAAAAAAAACTTAATTTAAACAATTTTTAATAAAATTAACAGTTCAAGAAAAGAAATATTTACAGACACAACACTGCAAAAAAATCCGATTTTCTCGTAGGAATGAATGGCAATTAATATTAATAAAAAACCATCATACACCATATTTTTGATTTTTAATATTCTAATATTATAGTGTTTAATATTATTTATTATTCTGATTTAACCAAATTTTTATAAAAAATATACTAACTAACAGTTTGTTAGACAGAATTAATCTCAAAGGTGCTTAAAGCAATATTTTCACTGAGCCATTGACGTTGACATCATAAAAACAATAATAACATGTGCTGCAAGCTCCAAATTTGTCTTATATTTATCTGCGTAAAACGCTCTGTAAAAAACACAATGCTAATAATTTTTTCAAACAAAACTTTAATACCGAAGTCCAACAAAACATACACAATTCAGAAAAAGTTTTATTGTTGAAACCATTGTTGAATGTCGTGCTCGAACCACCCGAGTAAAAATATAATGACGAATCCAAGTACAAAACCGACGTTCTGCAATGCTAATGAAATGTACCAGGGGTCAGGCGACACGTATTCTTTTAAGTGATGCATCTAAATAAGTTTCTGCAATAATTATTAACGCTTTATTATAATTAAATTATTATTACGATAACATCAAGCACATTGGTAAAATAATTGAAATGTATCTTCACAATTTCGGGTCGTTAATTGTACGATCATAGAGTCCTGCGATTTTAGAACAAATTTTGACACGTTAGTGTCAAATAACTACCACATAATATAAAACAACTACCACATAATATAAATAAAAGTTTTATAAAAGAAAACGAAAAAAGTATGGCGCAAACGTAAAAACAAAACAGATAAATCTGAGTATAAAAAATTGTGCAAAAAATATAAAAAGCTATTTAAAAATTATACTCTTAGTTTAGAAGAAGAATTCTAAACTCAAAAAATTTAAACAATTTTTAAAAGTTTGTTAATAATAAAATAATAAAAAAGAGAATATTCCTCCTCTAATTAAACCGGATGGTACTTATACAAAAGATAATAGTGAAAAAGCTAAAATTTTTGCACAGTACTTTAGCTCCGTTTTTACAAAAGATAATAAAAAACTTCCACAATTCCAAAGTAAAAAATAAGAATCCTGGAACACATGTCTTTTACAGTTAAAAATGTTATTTGTGCAATTAAGACACTCCGTAACAAACTTTCTAAAACGCCTGACGGTTTTCCTGCTTATTTTTTAAGGAATTATCAAAAATTATCGCTCATCCACTAGCTACTATTTTTCAAAAATCTTTCAATAAGGGAATCTGCCTCTCGACTGGAAACTATCTTTAATAATTCCTATCTACAAAAAAGGAAACAAAAACAATAAAGAAAATTATCGACCAATCTCACACTAACTTCATTTTCGTACAAACTAATGGAACACCTGGTTAAAAATGAACTTTCAGTTGGGAAAAAAATTGGGAAAAAACAGTTTTTACCTGCCTCCATCGAAAGTTTTGCAGCCTCCTACCTGCCTCCACCCTGCCTCCTACCTGCCTCCGAGGCAGTTTTAGCTGCCTCCTACCTGCCTCTTAACCTGTATATGCTTCAACATAGAAGGCGGGGTCATCTACCTCCTATCAGCCTCCGAGGTAGTTTTACTTTACCTCCACCCTGCCTCAATGCTGCCTCCGAGGTAGTTTTACCTGCCTCCTACCTGCCTCCAGTCTTCCGGAGGCAGGTTCAGGAGCCGTCCTTACTGGGTTATTGGATTGTTTTGCCTGTTAAGATTGGTGTGTGGTCTTTGGAGCCTAACTTAGGAAACTAGGAGGCGTCAAAAAATTTTAAAAGCTTAGAGTCCCTAAAAACTGGATCTTGAATCTTAAAAAAAATTGTTCACGCTTAGCATCATCAATAACATCACATAACCTCTTCTCTTTTATTAGGTATACGCGATTTCAGTTTAAGCGTTTTTAGCGATTTTAATGTTGCGACTTTCCAAACGGTTACAATGTCTGTATTTTCGACTATAAGGCCTCCTTGACAAGTGACAAATGATAACACGTTCAAATCACAGCGACTAATGGCAGTGTAACGATGTGAACGCGCGCGGAACGCATTGTCACTTATCATTTGTCACTCCCTAAATTATTTCGGCTCAAACTGGTCAAAATCTTACCATGTCCACCAGTCGAAAAGGTTTGTATTTTCGACTATAAGGCCTCGCTCACACCACACCGGATAACAAGTGAAAGTGAAAACACGTTCACACCACAGCGACCGATGACAGCGTAACCATGTAAATACGCGTGAAACGCATTGTCACTTATCATTTGTCACTAAGTTCTTGCGCTTTCAACTGGAACAATTTGGTACGGGGTCTTTGGAGCCTTGAACAAGGAACTTAGAGTCATCGAGCCACGAACAATGGGAACTTGGAGCCCTTAAGAAAAAAATTAGTTTGGCCTATGATTTAGGTTTCGCTTAGGCTTAGGTTTGTAGCGATTTTTAATTTCGGCTCCAAGTCCCAGCTTACAGCTCTCCTTTCTAATTTCTGGCTTCAAGTTCCCTCGGATCCATCGATGCTAAATCAAAAATTCTTACCATGTCCACCAGGGCTATGTACAAAAACATCCCGGCCGCAACGGCGAAAAGCCAGGGGCTGCTGCCTTTGTCCTCGCCCAGCAAAATTCCCAGGTAGAGACCTGCGAAAGCCGTCAGGGCGGAAACGAAATTCAGCAACAACGCCTTCGGCACCGACAGACCCGAATCCAGCAACACGGCGAAGTCCCCTGGAAAACAGTTTGCGATATTCGAGAATATTATTGACTAATCAAAGACACTATTCAATTGCATTATAAACTATATAAAGTAAGACGTATAGACTAATTCGCAATAAGCGTCTTTTACTGTACGAAAAAGGGAAGAATAAAAAAAATTATGAAAAAAATCGTAGTTTTTGTAGTTTCTTTAATTTAAACCTATAGGGTATCTGACTTAATTTCGGCCAGGCTTTAATTTCGGCCACCGATTTAGGATGTTAGAAAATTGGTTTATTTTTAAAACACAAAAGAACCAGCACAAAGGTAACTGAATAAATGTTGAATAAAGTGTTTTTGCAAAAGTTTTTTATTTGTGTTATTCTGCATTATCAACATTTTAATACAAAAAATGATTTTTTTGTGATTTTCTGGATTTTTGCTTTGTGTTTAAACTGCATCAAATTTAGAACAAAGCTCTATATAGCCTTTAATTAACTTCTATTTAAGGTGGAACTTCACAGTTTTTTTGACGACAGATCTTTTTGAATTACATCTTACTATACGTAGTTTGACCTGCTGATTCAATTTTTGACATTCATTTTTCTGTAAAAAAATGTTATCGATCACAATCATAAAATAACATCAATAAAATACATGTCAAAAATACAAAACATTAATAAAGTTAATTACCAAAAATATTCTATTTTTTTCATTTTCTATTTAGCGTATATTAAATAATAAAACATTTTTTTTAATTAAAAAGCTAAAAATTAAAAAAAAAATTTTTTCGGCGTCAAAAATATAGTCGAGCGACTACTCGAACCCATGGATCCGATGATCCGAGCGCGACGTACTAACCACTGGGCTACTAGGTCAGCTGGGTTTTTCAATTAAAAGCACCTTTTAAAGGAATGGTTCAAAATGTAGTTTCTCGGCATCAATTAAAAAAAAATTAAACAAAAATTAAAAAAAAATTGATTCGTTATTTTCAAACGAAAGTTTGGAAATAGTTAGATATAGGCTTTTACCATTTTTTTTATTATAAACGATTAAAAAAGAACCTCAGGATTTTTTTTACTATATATTTTTGTAAAAAAAGTCTTTTTTGCTATTTAAAAAAAATCCTGAGATCATTTTGAACCCAAACCACGTCTAAAAGTTGCCCCCTATATTACCCTAATTTATTTTAAAATTGCGCCTAAAAATAACAATCAATTTTTTTTAAAAGGCCTTATTGTGGTTTTCAGAAGCAGAATCCATGGACATCTGTTGCGAACTGGACAAACTTTTCGGTGATGTTTTTATAACCACTGGATAGCACAGAGTCTTAACTTTTTATAGCACCCCACTTTTATGGGCCAAAAATGAATATTTATGATGATATGCGACTTGTAGTCCAAGTGTTCAAAACTGTGAAGTTCTACCTTAAGGCTCGAAATTTGTGAATTTTTATGTTTTGATATTTTCTTCAAAATACAATGCGTGTAACTAATTGCGCATTTTAAGACTCCGTTAATTTCGGCCACCTGTTTAAAACGATTTGCACTATCATGTGTACGGATGGGGTTACATAACACATAATTTACTAGGTTTTGTTAAATTATGAATAGACCGGAAGGAATTTCTTAAAAATAATATAGAAATACATTTAAAAAGTCAGGTTATTTTCTTGGCGGAGGGATACAGTCATATAGTGAATATAGTAAATATCAATGTCAATGGAGTTTCCTTACCCAACCCACACCTTAGCACGATATAGAATATCAATGCTTCAAAAAGTTAATTAAAACACAGTAAAAATGTCAGGTTATTTCCTTTGGCAAGAGGGATGCATTCATAAGAATTACGTAGTAAACCTCTGTGCGGGCTGGGGTAATCCAACTCGCAATTGACTCGGTTTGAACTATTAAAAAACCAGTATATGAATTTCTCAAAGGTTATTGAAATGCAGTAAAAAAATTAGGTTATTTTCTTGGTGGAGGAATGCAGTCAGATATGAAGCATCAAAGATAGGCAAGGATTTGTGTGGAATTATACCACTCCCTAACTTTTTTAACGTTTTGTTTACCCTGAAAGTTGATAATTTTGGGTTATGTAATCGTTTTTTTTTATGATTTTGGCTTTTGTTTTTTTAAACCAAAAAAAAATGGCTTTTAAAACCAAAAAAAATTAAGCCGGATTTTTTGTTGTTGTTATTTTTAGGTTAAAAATATTAAAAAACTCAATAGAGTGGAATAACATTTTTACCAGGCTTTTTTTAAGTTGCTGGCTGTAACAAAAAACATTTCAGGTTCAAATATTCTTTTAAAATTTTAAGAAAACATGTTATTAACTTGTGTTTTTTGAGGTTTTGACATAATGAGTTAAAGTCTTGCAAATAGCTATAAAAATTTGCAAATGGGAGGTTAAGTTATGTGCACCAAGAACAATACCTAAGAATAAATTTTCAACCTTTAAAAATTTTTATTGTTTGTTTTAGCAATAGTTATAGCAAGTTTTTTTAGGTGGCCGAAGTTAATGCACGCGCCTTAACTTCGGCAAATATTAAAAAAAGTTTAAACTTCCGACAAAAAAAGCTATGGTAAGATTTCATAGCTAAAACCTCGCGGTATATTTGATCTGACAAAAGTAGCAATTGACAAGCTAATTTTTATTATATGAATCAGTTTTAAAGCAATGAAACGTGCCTTGCATTAAACTTAAACACCTTAAAATTTTAAGAACCCTCATGGCGAGGACTATTCCTGATTTGCGGCTATATGTTTTGCTCCTAGAGTAAAAATGAGAGGAGCTGAGACTCTGATACTTTACGTTCATTGGAGATTATTTTATTTTTTAAGCGCTTATTACTGACAGTGATTAGCTTCATAATGTTATTTATATCTTTAAAACTCACCAACTCCCATTCAATGGAGCGGTTGACTATTGTGAAACGAAATTTGCATAACTAGCTTTGTAATTTATTTTTTATGATACTATATTTAACTGATTAATATACAACGGTTTTGTCGAACGTCTCATGATAGTTTTTAACAGAATAAACGTTTTATTTTTTGTATTTGTTTTTATCATTAAACAAAATTTATTTAAAAATCAGTAATGTTGTCCGATCACTTAGTATAAATTTCCGATCATTAAATTATAAAATAACCATTTCCATGGGGAAATTCGGTGGAGCCGGCTATTGAGGCGGAATGCCGGGGGTGGAATTGCTTTCGGCAACGCTGATACCCACCGCCAACCCGTCAGCGAAATTATCACTGCGTCTCTATCAGAATGATCTCAAGGCGATCGGCCTGTAATCCTTATAACATAAAAAAATTTTTATGGTAAGAGATAAAAATAATCAAAGATATTTAAATCAAATAAAAATAGACTGTAATGATAATATTAAAGGCTGAATTTCAACCGAGTGACACACATCAGTGACATGTACAAATACGGGACAGTTTAATGGTGCAAGACTGCTAGTTCAATGAAAAAAATGACAACCCTTCCCGTACAATCGATGTAGACATTGCCACTTGTCGCTGCGGTACAAAATGTGTTGTCACTCGCGACTTGTTGCACTCGGCTGTGAACCAGGCTTATTTTTCAAATTTATTTAAATCTCAAAATTCAACCAGTTGAAACAAAAAATATGGCAAAAAATAAGATCAACTTACAAAAAGTAAAAAAGAACAAAATATATATAAAAATATTAAATAACAAGATATATGTTACAAAATAGTCTGTTTGTTATGTCCACATTAGCTATCTTGTCTACCAGTGTTAAAAGACCTTGATTTTCACACATTTGTTGTGAGCTCATATGTGTAGAGGGAAAACTCAAAGTGAATTTATAAATAAGTCAGAATTTATTATAGTTGACCAAAAATATATAGTATTATACATTTGTTGTTGATTTATAATTTATTATAGTTATACGGTACTTGAACTCTGTAATCAATATAAGTATGCCGGTAGCTAAAATAGTTCAATATGCTAAAACCAAAAATATATAATACTATATAATATATTAAGGAAAAATATGACACTCAGTCTCAGAAGCGAAACTATTTGGTGCCATTTTTTGAGCACTGCCATTAAGTGTTGTGCGCATAAAATGGCAAAACAACTGTTCTTATTTAGGCATGTGTCGTGTAAATGGGCACTGCTAAAAATGTAGCAGTGTTTTTGCGCATATCCTAGCATGCTAACTCGAACGCACTGCATTTTAAAGTACACTGCACTTTTTTAGCAATCTTATGCGCATATATGCGCATATACTGCACATAAAATAGCACAACCGCTGAAAAGAAAAAAATAAACCGACTAAAAAACCAGTACTTAGTTTGCACACTGTACACAAATTACAAACTTTTTAGTATAGACATACAAAAATAAAATCCCCCCCCCAATGCAATACATAAATAGATTTTTTTGTGTATTGCATTGTATTTTATTTTTGTATGTCTATACTAAAAGTTTGTATTTTGTGTACAGTGTGCAAACTAAGTTGTGGTTTTTTAGTGGGTTTATTTTTTGTTTTTCAAGCGGTTGTGCTATTTTATGTGCAGTATATGCACATATATGCGCATAAGATTGCTAAAAGTGTGCAGTTTAAAAAATGCAGTCGAGTTAGCATGCTAGGATATGCGCAAAAACACTGCTACATTTTTAGCAGTGCCCATTTACACGACACAGTGCCTAAATGAGACAGTTGTTTTGCCATTTTAATACAAAAACACTAGTTTTCACTTATGAGCAGTGTCATATTTTTCCTTAATATATTATATAGTATTATATATTTGCTTTTTAGATTAGACTTTCACAAATTTTTTAGCCTTAAATATATATATAAATAGTACGTACTTATTATATTAGATAGCCTTGGTAGAAAGCACTGCTCGAGTTTGCTTGAAACTCAGTGCTGGTAGATTTTAAATCTACAGTGCTTAAATGTGTTTAATGTTAAGGCTGGTTCCGTTAAAGCCTAGACTAGTACAAACTCCATCAAATCGCACCACTAGTAGACTAGGACTAGAATAAAGAGAAGGCCTGAAAGTTTACTATTTATCATTCCTTTTCAGCGGAACGTGAGAACTCATTATTTCATTTCTAATATGTCACTATAAATTTTATACTTTACAAAAAAAAAACACAAACAGTAGTGAACCGGCCATGCTTTTAATTGGTATATAAGTGAAGTGTACAAGCAATCCTGTTTCCCGGCGCGCGCCCGCCGCGCGCGCGCGTTGAGTTTTAGCAAAAATATATAATACTATATAATATATTAAGGAAAAATATGACACTCAGTCTAAGAAGCGAAACTATTTGGTGCCATTTTTTGAGCACTGCCATTATGTGCTGTGTTTTGCTATTAAAATGGCAAAACAACTGTTCTTATTTAGGCATCTGTCGTGTAAATGGGCACTGCTAAAAATGTAGCAGTGTTTTTGCGCATATCCTAGCATGCTAACTCGAACGCACTGCATTTTGAAGTACACTGCACTTTTTTAGCAATTTTATGCGCATATATGCGCATATACTGCACATAAAATAGCACAACCGCGGGAAAGAAAAAAAATAAACCGACTAAAAAACCACAACTTAGTTTGCACACTGTACACAAAATACAAACTTTTAGTATAGACATACAAAAATAAAATCCAATGCAATACACAAAAAGATCTATTTATGTATTGCATTGGATTTTATTTTTGTATGTCTATACTAAAAGTTTGTATTTTGTGTACAGTGTGCAAACTAAGTAGTGGTTTCTTACTCGGTTTATTTTTTTGTTTCAAGCGGTTGTGCCATTTTATGTGCAGTATATGCGCATATATGCGCATAAAATCTATTTATGTATTGCATTGGATTTTATTTTTGTATGTCTATACTAAAAGTTTGTATTTTGTGTACAGTGTGCAAACTAAGTAGTGGTTTCTTAGTCGGTTTATTTTTTTGTTTCAAGCGGTTGTGCCATTTTATGTGCAGTATATGCGCATATATGCGCATAAAATTGCTAAAAAAGTGCAGTGTACTTCAAAATGCAGTGCGTTCGAGTTAGCATGCTAGGATATGCGCAAAAACACTGCTACATTTTTAGCAGTGCCCATTTACACGACACATGCCTAAATAAGAACAGTTGTTTTGCCATTTTATGCGCACAGCACTTAATGGCAGTGCTCAAAAAATGGCACCAAATAGTTTCGCTTCTGAGACTAAGTGTCATATTTTTCCTTAATATAATATATAGTATTATATATTTTTGGTTTTAGCATATTGAACTATTTAGTGTGCGGCATACTTTATATTGATTACAGAGTTCAAGTACAACCTATAACTATAATAAATTCTAGAAAATGAGACCAACCAAAAATGTATAATACTATATATTTTTGGTCAACTATAATAAATTCTGACTTATTTATAAATTCACTTTGAGTTCCTCTACACATATGAGCTCACAACAAATGTGTGAAAATGCCGAGGTCCTTTAACACTGGTCAACAATAGCTAATGTGGACATAACAAACAGACTTATTTTTGTAACAGTATATCTTGTTATTTAATATTTATATAGTATTTGTGTTCTTGTTTTACTGTTTTGTAAGTTGATCTTATTTTTTGCCATATTTTTTGTTTCAACTGGTTGAATTTTGAGATTTAAATAAATTTGAAAAATTAAGCCTGGTTCACAGCCGAGTGACAAGTAGCAAGTGACAACACGTTTTGTACCGCAGCAACAAGTGACAATGTATTAGTGTAAACTGTACGGAAGGCGTTGTCAGTTGTTACTTCATTGGAACTAGGCACGTCTTTGCACCATTAAACTGTCAGTTATTGCTACGGTGTCAGCTCGATGTGGTGTCACTCGGGTTGAAATTAGCCTTTAGTGCTATAGGTTTACAGTCTATTTTATTTGATTTAAATATCTTTGATTATTTTATCTCTTACCATAAAAATTTTTTTATGGTTATAGGGTACAGGCCGATCGCCTTGATGATTCTGATAGGAGACGCAGTGCATAATTTCGCTGACGGGTTGGCGGTGGGTATCGCGTTCGCCAAAAGCAATTCCACCGGCATTTCCACCTCAATAGCCGTCGCTTGCCACGAATTACCCCATGAAATAGGTTGGTTTTATTGATTTAGATGATCGGAAATTTTATACTAAGTGATCGGACAACATTTACTGATTTTTAAATAAATTTTGTTTAATGATAAAAACAAATACAAAAAATAAAACGTTTATTCTGCTAAAAACTATCATGAGACGTTTCGACAAAACCGTTTGTTATTATTAATCAGCTTAAATATAGGTATACATAAAATAAATTACAAAGCTAGTTATGCAAATTTCGTTTCACAATAGTCAACCGCTCCAATTTGAATGGTAGTTGGTGAGTTTTAAAGATATCAATGACATTATGAAGCTAATCACTGTCAGTCAATAAGCGCTTAGAAAAATAAAATGATCTCCAATGAACGTAAAGATATCAGATTTTCAGCTCCTCTCATTTTCACTCCCACGGAGCAAAACATATAGCCGCAAATCAGGAATAGTCCTCGCCGTTTGAGGGTTCTTAAAATTTTAAGGTGTTTAAGTTTAATGCAAGGCACGTTTTCATTGCTTTAAAACTGATTCATATAATAAAAATTAGCTTGTCAATTGCTACTTTTGTCAGACCAAATATTTACCGCGAGGTTTTAGCTATGAAATCTTACCGTAGCTTTTTTTGTCGGAAGTTTAAACTTTTTTTTAATATTTGCCGAAGTTAAGGCGCGTGCCATTAACTTCGGCCACCTAGAAAAAACTTGCTATAACTATTGCTAAAACAAACAATAAAAATTTTTAAAGGTTGAAAATTTATTCTTAGGTATTGTTCTTGGTGCACATAACTTAACCTTCCCATTTGCAAATTTTTATAGCTATTTGCAAGACTTTAACTCATTATGTCAAAACCTCAAAAAACACAAGTTTAATAACACGTGTTTTTTTTCTTGAATCTTTAAAAGAATATTTGAACCTGAAATGTTTTTTGTTACAGCCAGCCAACTTTAAAAAAAGCCTGGTAAAAATGTTATTCCACTCTATTGAGTTTTTTTAATATTTTTAACCTAAAAATAACAACAACAAAAAATCCGGCTTAATTTTTTTTGGTTTTAAAAGCCATTTTTTTTTGGTTTAAAAAAACAAAAGCCAAAATCATAAAAAAAAAACGATTACATAACCCAAAATTATCAACTTTCAGGGTAAACAAAACGTTAAAAAAGTTAGGGAGTGGTATAATTCCACACAAATCCTTGCCTATCTTTGATGCTTCATATCTGACTGCATTCCTCCACCAAGAAAATAACCTAATTTTTTTACTGCATTTCAATAACCTTTGAGAAATTCATATACTGGTTTTTTAATAGTTCAAACCGAGTCAATTGCGAGTTGGATTACCCCAGCCCGCACAGAGGTTTACTACGTAATTCTTATGAATGCATCCCTCTGCCAAAGGAAATAACCTGACATTTTTACTGTGTTTTAATTAACTTTTTGAAGCATTGATATTCTATATCGTGCTAAGGTGTGGGTTGGGTAAGGAAACCGCATTGACATTGATATTTACTATATTCACTATATGACTGTATCCCTCCGCCAAGAAAATAACCTGACTTTTTTAATGTGTTTCTATATTATTTTTGAGAAATTCCTTCGGTCTATTCATAATTTAATACAATGTAGTAAATTATGTGTTATGTAACCCCACCCGTACACATGATGGTGCAAATTGTGTTAAACAGGTGGCCGAAATTAACGGAGTCTTAAAATGCGCAATTAGTTACACGCATTGTATTTTGAAGAAAATATCAAAACATAAAAATTCACAATTTTGAGCCTTAAGGTAGAACTTCACAGTTTTGAACACTTGGACTACAAGTCGCATATCATCATAAATATTCATTTTTGGCCCATAAAAGTGGGGTGCTATAAAAAGTTAAGACTCTGTGCTATCCAGTGGTTATAAAAACATCACCGAAAAGTTTGTCCAGTTCGCAACAGATGTCCATGGATTCTGCTTCTGAAAACCACAATAAGGCCTTTTAAAAAAAATTGATTCGTTATTTTTAGGCGCAATTTTAAAATAAATTAGGGTAATATAGGGGGCAACTTTTAGACGTGGTTTGGGTTCAAAATGATCTCAGGATTTTTTTTAAATAGCAAAAAAGACTTTTTTTACAAAAATATATAGTAAAAAAAATCCTGAGGTTCTTTTTTAATCGTTTATAATAAAAAAAATGGTAAAAGCCTATATCTAACTATTTCCAAACTTTCGTTTGAAAATAACGAATCAATTTTTTTTTAATTTTTGTTTAATTTTTTTTTAATTGATGCCGAGAAACTACATTTTGAACCATTCCTTTAAAAGGTGCTTTTAATTGAAAAACTCAGCTGACCTAGTAGCCCAGTGGTTAGTACGTCGCGCTCGGATCATCGGATCCATGGGTTCGAGTAGTCGCTCGACTATATTTTTGATGCCGAAAAAATTTTTTTTTTAATTTTTAGCTTTTTAATTAAAAAAAATGTTTTATTATTTAATATACGCTAAATAGAAAATGAAAAAAATAGAATATTTTTGGTAATTAACTTTATTAATGTTTTGTATTTTTGACATGTATTTTATTGATGTTATTTTATGATTGTGATCGATAACATTTTTTTACAGAAAAATGAATGTCAAAAATTGAATCAGCAGGTCAAACTACGTATAGTAAGATGTAATTCAAAAAGATCTGTCGTCAAAAAAACTGTGAAGTTCCACCTTAAATAGAAGTTAATTAAAGGCTATATAGAGCTTTGTTCTAAATTTGATGCAGTTTAAACACAAAGCAAAAATCCAGAAAATCACAAAAAAATCATTTTTTGTATTAAAATGTTGATAATGCAGAATAACACAAATAAAAAACTTTTGCAAAAACACTTTATTCAACATTTATTCAGTTACCTTTGTGCTGGTTCTTTTGTGTTTTAAAAATAAACCAATTTTCTAACATCCTAAATCGGTGGCCGAAATTAAAGCCTGGCCGAAATTAAGTCAGATACCCTATAGGTTTAAATTAAAGAAACTACAAAAACTACGATTCTTTTTCATAATTTTTTTTATTCTTCCCTTTTTCGTACAGTAAAAGACGCTTATTGCGAATTAGTCTATACGTCTTACTTTATATAGTTTATAATGCAATTGAATAGTGTCTTTGATTAGTCAATAATATTCTCGATATATCGCAAACTGTTTTCCAGGGGACTTCGCCGTGTTGCTGGGATCGGGTCTGTCGGTGCCGAAGGCGTTGTTGCTGAATTTCGTTTCCGCCCTGACGGCTTTTGCAGGTCTCTACCTGGGAATTTTGCTGGGCGAGGACAAAGGCAGCAGCCCCTGGCTTTTCGCCGTTGCGGCCGGGAATGTTTCTGTACATAGCCCTGGTGGACATGGTAAGAATTTTTGATTTAGCATCGATGGATCCGAGGGAACTTGAAGCCAGAAATTAGAAAGGAGAGCTGTAAGCTGGGACTTGGAGCCGAAATTAAAAATCGCTACAAACCTAAGCCTAAGCGAAACCTAAATCATAGGCCAAACTAATTTTTTTCTTAAGGGCTCCAAGTTCCCATTGTTCGTGGCTCGATGACTCTAAGTTCCTTGTTCAAGGCTCCAAAGACCCCGTACCAAATTGTTCCAGTTGAAAGCGCAAGAACTTAGTGACAAAATGATAAGTGACAATGCGTTTCACGCGTATTTACATGGTTACGCTGTCATCGGTCGCTGTGGTGTGAACGTGTTTTCACTTTCACTTGTTATCCGGTGTGGTGTGAGCGAGGCCTTATAGTCGAAAATACAAACCTTTTCGACTGGTGGACATGGTAAGATTTTGACCAGTTTGAGCCGAAATAATTTAGGGAGTGACAAATGATAAGCCACAATGCGTTCCGCGCGCGTTCACATCGTTACACTGCCATTAGTCGCTGTGATTTGAACGTGTTATCATTTGTCACTTGTCAAGGAGGCCTTATAGTCGAAAATACAGACATTGTAACCGTTTGGAAAGTCGCAACATTAAAATCGCTAAAAACGCTTAAACTGAAATCGCGTATACCTAATAAAAGAGTAGAGGTTATGTGATGTTATTGATGATGCTAAGCGTGAACAATTTTTTTTAAGATTCAAGATCCAGTTTTTAGGGACTCTAAGCTTTTAAAATTTTTTGACGCCTCCTAGTTTCCAAAGTTAGGTCCCCCAAAGACCACACACCAATCTTAACAGGCAAAACAATCCAATAACCCGGTAAGGATGGCTCCTGAACCTGCCTCCGGAAGACTGGAGGCAGGTACGAGGCAGGTAAAACTGCCTCGGAGGCAGCATTGAGGCAGGGTGGAGGTAAAGTAAAACTACCTCGGAGGCTGATAGGAGGTAGATGACCCCGCCTCCTATGTTGAAGCATATACAGGTTAAGAGGCAGGTAGGAGGCAGCTAAAACTGCCTCGGAGGCAGCTAGGAAACAGGGTGGAGGCAGGTAGGAGGCTGGGAAAACTTTCGATGGAGGCAGGTAAAAACTGTTTTTTCCCAATTCTTTTCCCAACTGAAAATTCATTTTTAACCAGGTGTTCCATTAGTTTGTACGAAAATGAAGTTAGTGTGAGTTGGTCGATAATTTTCTTTATTGTATTTGTTTACTTTTTTGTAGATAGGAATTATTAAAGATAGTTTCCAGTCGAGAGGCATATTCCCTGAGCATCAAAGATTTTTGAAAAATAGTAGCTAGTGGATGAGCGATAATTTTTGATAATTTTTTAAAAAAGTAAGCAGGAAAACCGTCAGGCGTTATAGAAAGTTTGTTAGGGAGTTTCTTAATTGCACAAATAACATTTTTAACTGGAAAAGACATTGTTCCAGGATTCCTATTTTTTACTTTGGAATTTTGGAAGTTTTTTTATTATCTTTTGTAAAAATGGAGCTAAAGTACTGTGCAAAAATTGCTCTTTCACTATTATCTTTTGTATAAGTACCATCCGGTTTAATTAGAGAAGGAATGTTCTCTTTTTTTTATTTTATTATTAACAAACTTTTAAAAATTGTTTAAATTTTTTGAGTCTAGAATTCTTTCTTCTAAACTAAGATTATAATTTTTGATTAGCTCTTTATATTATTTGCACAATTTTTTATATTCAGATTTATCTGTTTTGTTTTTATGTTTGCGCCATACATTTTTCTTTTTCTTTTGTAAAACTTTTATATTATGTGGTAGATGTTTTATATTATGTGGTAGTTATTTGACACTAACGTGTCAAAATTTGTTCTAAAATCGCAGGACTCTAATGATCGTACAATTAACGACCCGAAATTGTGAAGATACATTTCAATTATTTTACCAATGTGCTTGATGTTATCGTAATAATAATTTAATTATAATAAAGCGTTAATAATTATTGCAGAAACTTATTTAGATGCATCACTTAAAAAGATGTCGCCTACCCCTGGTACATTTCATTAGCATTGCAGTAAGGTCGG
>JASAMX010016067.1:0-24209 GCA_030248175.1 Microlaimidae sp. YZB2_3
TGAAACTGTGGTTTCTAAAAGCCGTTGAAAAAAATCGTTGGCTTTAGCGTAGACGCGTAGGTTAGGCTACTTAGGCTTAAAAATAGGTAATGTTTAGCGATTTTAACCTTTGGCTTTCCTAATAACTTTTTTGCACCTGGAAAGCCACTTTACTTATCTTCTTAAAATCTTAGGCTTAGATTTAGGATTTGGTTATAAGCGTTCAACTGCAAACTTTTTCACTTACGGTTCGAAGTTCCCTTGTGTAACGTCCAGAATTAGGAGGCTGAATAAATCGAGTTTTTTTTGAAAGAAAGAATGCAAAACAATTTGTTATTTTTAGCTTTTTTTGGCTGCAAAATGAGTGATACAGGACTTGAACCTGTAATCTTCAGCCTCAGTACCTCATTAACTGACGTGTTGCATTACACCATCACTCGACAGTGTTACACTACAACTTGTATTTATAACGCGGCATATTTCTGAAACATTAACATAACGGGAGTTGTGACACTTACTCCAAAAAGACCCTGAATTCTTTTTTCATACCTGCGGCTCCTGAAAGCTGCTGCAGCTGTCGTCTTCGATATTAGAGCGCTCCTGGTTGTTGGTGACTCTGAGTAAATAGGTGCTGTTTGTATTCTGCACGTTGCTGGGTTCCCGTTGGGCCGCGGTATACTGGTTCGCTGTGTCGTTGGATTCGTCGCCGCGGGGTTTTCTGTTCTTCTGTTCGATTTTATTCCTGCCACAATGTGTTGTGATAATGTTTGGTGTTGTTGTTTTTGCGCGATCTGAACTTATCTGGTCTCAGACAGATTATATAGAAGGCAAGACAAGTCAGGAGAGAAACAAAACAATTTTACGATTCCATAGTTGAGGACAGCGATAACTATTCGTTTAAGTTTAGCAATTAGTTGATACATTTTTGTATTAATTTTGTGTTAATCAAACACACAAATTCACATACTAACTATCTGAAAACTATGTAGCCAATTTTTTACTTTTTTAAAACACAGTAAAATACATATCTTACATTTTTAAGCAGTTTTGTATTTCTAAGAAGTAGTAAACGACCCAATTAATGACCTTCTTATAAATTTATTTATTTGTAATATTCCAAAATTCACCATCTCTATATATATTTAAAAACAGTTGCCTACCTATATTAAACTATACTTACTTTACTTATATTTCCTTTTTATAACTATAACCGTGCCCTGAAGTATATTTCAGAAGTATTTTGCAACCTAACAGTGGATAAATATACTTATATATCCCAAGTAAATATATTTTCTGTTTATTTGTTAATTATCACAACACTGTACCTGCAGAACCTGGGACAAAAACACTTAAACGTGTTTAAAAAGGCGGAGCGAAAGCTGACATTGAGCGCCAGATTAATATAGAACAGGAGACTTCTATCAATGTGCACGCATAGCTGGGAGACGTCATTTTTCAAGGCGATTTGAATGATCAGGTATTTGGTCGTGATGGACCAATACTCCTCGCTGAATCGAGGAACCTAAATTTACAAAAGTTTATTTACAGAAAGAAATATAGTCGTAAGTATTTATTTGAATTGTGGAGATCTAACGGATTGGTTTTTCCATGGAAACGGTATTAAAACCATTTCTACAACTTTATTGTGTTGAAATATCAGGACATAGGTGAAGTTCACATTTGACCAATTGCGTAGTTTTAGTCCAAGGTATAATAACTCATTAGTTATTTGTCAATGAAAATTCAAATGATTATGTTTATTTGAAATATTAACACGGAAATCTTGATGCTGAACAAAGAATTTTCAACAAATAGTGGAAATAATTTTTTCCACAATCACAAAACAGATTAGGCTAAATTATGATGAAAATTGATTATGAAAGCTCATTTTTTCAGGAATGTCATAAGAAAGTTGTAAATTTCGAAACAGAAAAATTACATGGAAATCCTAATGCTGGACAAAAAATTTCAACTAAAGATGGTAATTGCGGTATAATTGAAAAGTTAAAAGTGTAAATATTTGAAGGGGTTTAAATAGTTAAAAAAACTAGCATTGAAATTTTTATAAATAAATTGTCAAAAGCATGGGTGCTTATTATTAAATCATGGGTAAATAGCACAACAAAAATTTCTTTTAAAATCCGAAATTGAATAGTTTTGTATTGGTCATCGTTTATTACAACTATAATTGTCAATCAAAAAGTATTTTTTGAAACGTGGTTAATAAATAGCCATTGAGAAAACAGGCTTTTACATATGTGTTAACCATTATTATTTTATCTTTTACACATTTTATTTTACCTCCATTATTCTTTGAGTCATTTCTTCATTTGATTTAATGATATTAGCAATGCGAACCGTTTCTGTTGGAAGAACCTAAATATGTTATGTTATAAACGTCAGGATTTTAGGGATTTTAAAGTGTCATATAGTATTTGTGATCACGTCATATATGTTTTGCTCTGCGTGGATTTCAAATCACTAAAACAGCTCCTTCAACAACCATTCGGTTGTGGGAAAAGCTGTTTTAGCCAATTAGTGCTTGGGAAAAATGATCTTTAATGAACTTGTGTCTTAAAAAGTAATGATTTTCGTTTATTTTAAGTAAAAGTAAAAGTAATTTGAAAAATTTTAATTTAAGTAAAGTAAGAGTAAAAGTAATTGGGATTTTTTAATTAAAGTAAAAGTAAAAGTAAAGGTCAAAATTTTATTTAAGTAAAGTAAAAGTAATAGCTATTTTTTTAAGTAAAAGTAAGAGTAAAAATATAATAAAAGTAATTTTAAAACAGTTTTTTAAATCAATTTTCAAACTTCAGAGCTCTGTTTCAAAGTTTTTTTTTGCTAATTTTAAGTATAAATTTTATTTAAATAAGTTTTTTGGTCTAAATAAAGTGTGTTTAGGGTTTAGCGTGTTAGTGGTTTAAAAAACTTTATTCTGTCACTTATTTTACATCAAGTCCATAGGGAATCTACTTATTAAAATTACTTAAATTTCACCTAAATTAAGTATTTTTGTAAAAAAATCTGAGTAGAAGTAAAATTAAAAGTTATTTAAATTTTAAAAGTCTAGTAAGAATAAAAGTAAAAGTAAGCGAAAGTTAAAAGTCGAGTAAAAGTAAAGTTAAACCAAAATCTGTTACTTTTATTAGTTTAAGTAAAAGTTAGAAACTTTTTATAACACTACAACAATTATAGAGATCTGCAATCTTTCCAAGCTCTAATTGGATAATAGTGATTTTATAACGTCATAGCTCTGTGAATATCTTTAACACTGAACAACTTCCTTTTAAATGGGAGGGTTTTACCTATCCTGTGTATTTTTCAGTTACTTGGTAAGAAGGCTTTCCTGGCGAATTTTGTAATCTGATAATCTTAGTTTGGTATTCCGTAATCATGGAAAAACTTTATTTCTGCCATTGGCAATTATTTTGCTATACGCAAAGTACTGCACGAACTGTTTATATATGAACAAACATTTAATTTTATACATCTACCTAAATACACAGCAAATTTCGGCACCACTTTGTGCGTGGGGAAAATAGATAAACAACATAAAAAAAGTAACCTATGTATGGTTTTTTATGTGAAAAAAAGGTATATAATTGTCGTGGAAAAAGTAATTTCTTCAATAAACGCATTTTTATATTAAGAGGAAATGTTTTAATTTAAACATATCTTTGGCAAAAAAAAATTCAAAATCCTAAACAATTTAAGGTATCACCCGAACAAAAACTATGTAGAAGTATTATTATAAACTTATGATTACAAAATCAAAAAAAAAACAAAACAGTTGTACTTGTGTGGATTATATTACTACAGCAAGTTTATCTAGAGATTTGTACTGTAAAAACTGTACATTATTTGTCCTGGTTTTAATTTGTGCAGCTTTCAACAGAGAAAACGGTTGAGTTGTGCAGTTTTATTCACTGAGCAAAAAAATATGATAACCAATTAAAGTATTTATTGTCATAAATAATGAAAAGACTTGTAAAAATCACGATTAATGTGACTTTTTTTTTACAAAGCGGTCACTGAACATTAATATTGATAGATTATTAAATATAATCCTATTATTTATGCATTTGTTAACAATTTGTTAACAATCGAATCGTAATTTATCTTGAAAGATTCTTATTTACCGACCAATAAACATGAGTAGCATAACCTTTAGTTAAAGACAAACCGTACAAATAATATACCTGTATGAAAGCCAAAATCACAACGGCTATCATTAGCAGAAACAGGCATCTGTCCCGCCTGCGCTGTAGTTTTTGCTGTTTACTGCTGCGATTCTGAACGGATAGGAGGTTTTTGTTTTGGAGCATGTCGCGCTTTCTCATGTGCCGCGCAAACAGGACGATGCTCGCTATCGTGATCCCCGTCAGCACCACGGGGTATCCGAGCCGCACGAAGCCGTTGTAAAAGTCCTTGGGTTTAGTGTTGTGATAGGTAAATAGATAAATAAATAGTAACTAGTGAACTACTTCTAATTGGGTATAGTAAACTACTTACATAGGAATATATTATAGTAGAAAGCTTTTGACATATTGTTTTAGCAGATTGTTAAGAAAGTAAGTAAATATTTATACTCTGAGTTATGGTTGGATTATATCTGGCTGACCTCGTAAATTAGTATGCAGACATGAACGGACCAATTAAAATTGTGCGGTGTTATTACGTTTTTTTAATAAAAACAATTAAGAACGCAGAATTTTTTTACACCTTTTTACAAAAAATATCAAGAATTAACCAACGTTAGCCCTTGAAAAATTTGCATTTGAGTTCCATAAATAATTATTAAAATACGGGTTTTGATCTTTCTTATTAAACCGCTTTCGGTAAAAATGTTGAATGGTTTTGTTGTTAAATAGTCTATTCAATACGGCAATTAGCGAGGTTAGCTATATTTTATTTGCCTATAGCTATATTTAAAACTATTTACTTGGCATAAAATATAATACTAGTTATGAACTTTGTTAACCAATCATATTTAATAATCACAACACTACCTTGGTCTTCACTGCCGTTGACTGTACGTCTGTTAGACGAGAATCTTGCTTGAAGTACCAGGTCATATTTTGCTGAAATATAAATATACTAAAAACTAAAAATAATTCAAATAAGAAGAATAGCTCAACAGTGTGAACAAACGTTTTAGTGGGTAGTGCATTTAATTTTGGCACTTTTTTGTTTTTCCGATGTAACTTTTTACTGTATGACCCGATTTTCATGTTTGATAGCTCATTTTGAAGCTTTCACGATACTGCGTTGCGTCACAAAAGTTTCATTGTACGAAAGTATTCTTTTACTTAATTAAATCAGTTTTTAAAAAAATGGAAATTTGCCGAAATTAAATATTTGCATTTAATTTCGGCACTTTACAAACAATCAATTGTTTCTCAGTCAAAAAATCATCATTTTCAAAAATTTAAAAACCTATCATTATCTCCATACAGTTTTCTTTAATTTAAGCTTCTACTTGTTGCTCAACATGTAACTGGCAAAAAGTTACAGCTAAAATGCCACATGATATCAAAATGGCACTTTTTAAAAGGACCCTCTTAATCGAGTTTAAGTTCAGTGCTATGACCCCTACACATTTCAACGTTGTCTTTAAACTATTTACAACTACAATTTAACACCCGACCACTTAATTCAATTCGTTTTTACCTACAGCATATGAGTGCCGAAATTACACTATTTTATTTTATAACGATTCCTCACCACAGACGCAACGTAGAACCACGGGGACTAAAAATTCGGAAAATAGACTAAATTTTACCAGGACAGTTTAATTTTTAATCAATTTATTGCGTAATCATGAAATGCCCATGTTCTAAAAACGTTTCTAAAAACAAATTTATTTTTTATAAATCACATAATTTCACATGAAAATATCATAAAATAACAAATAAAAAGCTCACGACAGTCATCTACATAATAATTAGCTCTCATTTGAGCTATCAAAGGTTGTATTCCGTCCAGGATTACCAAAGATATAGTCCAAAATCAAAAATTCCCAATTGGGAAAAGTGCCGAAATTAAATGCACTACCCTAGATGATTTTTTATGATTTTAAGTATTGGATTGTGTGTGCTACTGTTATAAGTGCATCAAATATTAGTTAAATTGGAGTATTGAACATTATTAAATTATTAAGTACATCGCTTATTACATTTTTAAATTCATTAAAAATTATTTTTTATAAGATTTTTTGGGTATTTTTAGGTGTCGGTTTTTATTCCGCCTTATCAGAGGTATGCTTTTAATGGCCTATATTCTGAATTTATGCCGTTAAAATAGCATAAGATGTTTTAACTTTATATGCAGGAGTTGCAAATTTTTCGTCCTATTCTACTTTTTTGATAATTAATTATGTCTAAACAAACAGACACAAAATATCTTAAGAATATTAAAAAATATACGTTTTAATGGAAGCTATTTAAGTTGCAGTAAAAACTCAATAAAGAGACCTGCAATAAATGAAACGCTTTAAAATATAAAGAAAAATATTTATTTTCATGGTATTCTTTGGGTTTAACTTTAGTAAGCTAAGCGCTTGTCCAGGCGTGCCACAGCGTGCCAAGCATCTATTTAATTCAAATTTTCATGCTTATAAATAAAATGGCACTTACCAACTGAACAGTTTTAACCTCTGTGATCATCCACTCTGCCCAGGAGTGCAAGGCGAAGCTCAAGAGACTGGCGGCCACCATTAGAACTCTCGCCACGTTTAAAATGTTAAATCTGTGGTAGAATCCCATCCCACAGTACAAGGCCAGAAAGCGGTCCAGAGAAATCAGCAGGACGGAGTAGAGCTCTAGGTAGCCGCAGGTGCTGGTCACCACCCGGCTGGGCTTGGCCAAGTAGAACATCAGCAACCAGCTAAGCGAGTACTTGCTGTTTTTTCTGTCCGCGCACCGCTGGAGCAGAGCGAATGTCAGAAGGCTGTTGATACAGAAGACCAACTGGGCCGCCACCAAGGTCTTGTGGTAGACGAAAGAGGGTGTCGCCAAAGCCCGGGAGCGGAACATTGTCGTCAGAGCCAGAACCGCCCCCAAGATACCCAGGCAGCAGAGGATCGGGCTCAGATAGAAGTAAATCTGCTGGAACTTCTCGTGAAATGAGAGGATGTTCAGGACGATCACAGGTGCCGTAGGCTTTGGGACAGGAATCGGGGGAGCCGTAGGAATCGCTGTGGTGTTGGTAAAGTTGCTCATTTTTTAATATCCAGCGATCGAATGTCACACGCGGGTTAGATATCGCTCATTCCGCCATTATCTTTCATCTGAAATAACCGATGTAAGAAAGAAAAGTTGGTGCACTAAAACATACCACCAACCAGTCATCCCTCTGCACTGGGGATGCATTGAGCTGCTCACAAATGCTCAATACCAATTGGTACTTACATATATTTAATTGTGAGTACTAACCTCAAGCTCAAGCTCACAATAAATCTCAGGCTTAAACTCAAGCTCACAATTAGCACAAGCTAATTAACTTAATTGTGAGCTTGACCCTAAAAAATAAAAAAAATTATTATACATACCAAAGATGTGTAATTCCTGAATAAAAAACCTCGTTAGAATATGCCTTGATAACAACATAATTTCAATCCGTTTAAATGACATTTTTATTTTAAAGCCATATTTTCTGTTAATTTACGCAAGTTATAATAAAAGATGCATTTTTTAATTCAATAATGGAAAAACTCAATTTATCTAAATTCACATAAATAAATCGATTTTATTTTAAGCGAATTAATGAAAAATAGGCCATTATTATGACACAACTAAAAATGATGTGCCATTTTAATGACTATTCAAAATGCAATGGCAACTTTTTGATAAATTTTTTGGTTTTATATATAAAACCAAAAAATTTACAAAAAACCAAAAACCAAAAACCAAAAACTAAAACCAAAAACCAACATATATGTTGGTTTTGCACATTCACTTTAAAAAACCGCCAAATTTTTCAAAAATCAAGTTGGGTCTGAAAATAACCACTTAAAAATGCAGTAAAAATTTTTGTTTTCAATTTTGACAATTTTTTGGCAAAATTTTATTCTGCGCTCAAAAAACTGTGGTAACTGTGTTTTTGTTTAAATATCTGTAGACCATTTAAAAAAGACCAAAATAGGGACTTTCAACAATTTTATCCTGGAACAATGTCTTCTTTTCTATGAAAAGGTTTGTTATAAAAATATAAAAAAAGAACAGGCGTCATGTTTTTAATTTCATTTTAACACCCTGATTTATTTTGATTTTAATGAATTATTTCTCGAAATATTAGTGTTTTCTTGAAAAAAAAACCCCCTGAGATTGTTACTTATTGTTCGTGAAACGTCTAAATCGAAAAAAAACAAACATGACTGGTATTTTATAAAATTACTTGTTTGAGTTTTTTTGTTAAAAATTTTGTCGAAACAAATTATTTTAAAATAGTAAAACTGACACTTTTTTTTATTTAACTAAAAATTTTTATACATTGTAAGAGACTTCAATTTAGCATTTTGTTCTCCTGCCAAAAATTTGTCAACCGTTAAATGTAAAAATCCCAAGTATTTTACTAAAACATTAATATATCGACAAAGACTTTGTAAAAATTTTTAATCAAGGCTTCAAAATAAAAATAATCAAATACTTTGGTTTTTTATAAATTTTTGCATCAAAATTTGCTTAGTAAAAGAGAATGCCCAATTTTTTGACTTTTTAAAAAAATATTTTGACGAAAAAATATTACAAGACTTTGGAGCACAAGATAATATTTTTACAAAAAATCAAAAGTGTCAATTCATAAAAGAATTACAACAATGAGTGGAAATTTTTTTAAAAACTTTTTTACACACTAAAAGAATTTCCGCATAAATTGGTTGCTTCGTTCGCGAGATATAACTACTTAAAAGAACACTGCCACAAATCAAACTCCTATAACACAAGATTATACAAGTTTTTTGGTACGGAAAGGATTAAATTGAAATTTATAAAAGTTGTCGAATTGGTTTGAGAAGCCAAAATATAAAATTTGAGGTAAAAAGGTTTTGTGTTAAAGGAGTTGTTGATTTAGGGCATTATAGGCATCTAATTTTTGTAACAGTGATCCTTTAATATTTTATTCTATATTCCATATCATTTTTGCGCAAAAAGTTAATAAATTTAAAAAAAAAAGATTTTTAATAATATACTCATTTTCACCCGCGAAGTTTAAATAATAAAAATCAATAATTAAACATTTTTGTTTCTTGTGACATGTTCTATAAAAACTTCATAAAAATGTCATTTTTATAAATATGATTAGTACAAGCATTTATTCTATTTTTTTATTTTATTTCTTATCCGATTTCTTTCTAACGTAAAAATTGCTTCTTTCTATTTTAAAGCATATTTTTATTTAAAAAAAATTAGTTTAAATTGCTGTGAAAATAAACATTTATCCTAAATTTAATTTGACTAAACTAAATTGATAAAAAATATTAAAAGTCTCAGTCTTCATTATTATACTTTTTACAAAACGTCTTTTATATTTAAATTTAATTGTACAAAAAGTATATGACCTTTAAAAAAGGTATACTATGCATGGCCCCCATTTTTGGGGACCAATCAATCACCTCTATGCTTACGTCATTTATTCTCCTAAAATTTATGCTATATGTAAGCATATTTTGAAAATTGACCAGGCTCACAAATGCTCAATACCAATTGGTACTCACATATAATTAATTGTGAGTACTCAAGCTCAAGCTCACAATTAATTTTATTGTGAGTACTAAGTAATGCTCAGCTCACAATTAAAATCTGGTGCTCAATGCATCCCTACTCTGCACATACCTATGCTGGAGAATACAACTAACTATAAGCAGTTAATAGTAAAAACAACAAGGCAAAAAGGAACGAATGAATAGATTAAATGTTTATGCTTTTATTCAGATTTACACAATACTATACAAATATAAATTAATTGATATTTAAAGAAAAACACATTAATTTAAATACACAAAATATGATTCATTAAATTGCCAAAACAGATTATAAGCAAAATGTTAGTAATAATTTATTTTTATAATAATCTATAGGAAAAAACATTCTAGCTGACCTCGATAATTGTTGATTGAATCGACTACTTAACAACAAAACCGTTCAAGAGTCTAACGAAAGCGTTTTAATAATAAAGATCAAAACACCTTTTTTAATAATTATTTATCAAATTACTCAATTTGAAACCCAAATGCAAATTTTTTAAGAGCTAAAGCTGGTTAATTTTTGCATATTTTGTAAAAAGGTGGAATGAAAAAAAATCTGTGTTCTTTTTGTTTTTAAAAAAAGGTCCTCTCATGTCTGAATGCTAATTTTGGCGTCAGGTAGATATAATTCAACCATAGTTTTTATAATTTATTTTTATAATGGAAGACATGCCAAATGCTATAGGCATAAAAATCTAGCTGACCGCGATATTTATAGTATTGAATCGACTATTTAACAACAAAAACATTCAAAATTTTTCTCTGAAGCGGATTATTAACAAAGATTAAAAACTGTATTTTAATAATTATTTATCAAATTACTTAATTAGTAACCTAAGTGCAAATTTTTAAGGGCTAAAGTTGGTTAATTTTTGTATATTTTGTGAATAGGCGGAATTTTAAAAAAATTGAGCGTTCTTATTTGTTTTTTTTTAAAAACGTCATTACCGCACAATTTTAATTGGTCCCCTCATGTCTGCATTCTAATTTTCAGCGTCAGCCAGATATAATTCAACCATAGTAATAAGTTATTTTTATTATAATACCTATAATCAGCTTAGTTAAAAAACTAGAACACTAAATACAGTAAAATCTTAATAAAATAGGCCCAACAAATTACATTATAAAAGTCAGATGAAATCTCGTGTTGTAATATAACATTAAAAAATATAGTGTTTATTTAATATACATAGCTGAAACATATCTAAAGGTAAACTCAACGTAGCTGCAACAGTTGTTCGCTGGATTAAAAAATGCCCTCATTAAGTAGCCATCCAAATCACGAGAATCTGACGTCACTTTATCAGCAAATTAAATTCAATTTAATACGAAGTATTTGTTTGATAAAGTGACGTCAGATTCTCGTGATTTGAGTGGTTACTTAATAGGGTGCATTTTTTAATCCAACGAACAACTGTTGCAGCTACGTTGGGTTTACCTTTAGTTTCTTAATTGGGCAACCTCTTAATTAGGGATTTTAAATACTCTAAATATGGCTCTGCTATTGACGGTATGTGGCTAATAGGGTGTATTAAAAGTTCAAATTGAGGCACGCACAAAGTAAAAAGTGCCCTAATATTAAAATTTCTGAGAGTTTAAATATTGTTGCTCTTTTAATGACGCGTTTGGCCTAATTTGGGTGTATAAAAATTCTTATAATCAGGCTCAGTATTTTAATTGCGGCTCATCCAATTAAGGTACTTTAAAAATTAAAATATTTCTCCACAGTCACCGCCGCCAAACAAAATTTTAAAAGGCAAAAATATTTTTATTTGAAAGCCTAATTAGGACAGACCTAAATTAATTCTTTAATTAGAATGCGTTCTAATTGCGCTATTCTCGAATAATGCGCCCTAATTATGTCCATTACGCACCAATTTATATCTACACATCAAAAAATATACGGTGTCAATAATACATGAAAATTAATTAATATTTAATTAATTTTCTAGTATTCTTGACCGTGTGTGGTTTTTCGTTATTTTTTGCGTGTAAATTCTACGCAAGCAGAATATTTTTTATAACTTAGTCCGCACCTGATTCGTTTGATTTTTCTTTAAGATATTCTTTATTCAAAAAATTAGATTGATGCTTAGGGACGCTTCGTTTGTTATTTTTTTAATTTTTGCAGACATATGGAAAAAAAGTCAATTACGCTATTAGTACCCTACTGGAAAAAATACAATTATAATATTTTTTAATGAAGTTAAAAAACTTTACTTAAAAAAGTACAACCTACAACATTGCAAAAACAACTCAATTTGATTTTTTTAATATACATATTAAACAGCAGAAAAATAAATAATTACTGAGTATTAAAAATTAAAAACCAACATAATTTAAATAACAAAGCCTTATACGACGGGCACTCAATACGCATGAAAAGAAGCCGAACCATAAATCTGCTAACCATTCTTTGTATTTTGATTCACAAATATCAAATTCTGATTTTTTTGCTTTTTTTGGCTGTTTATGGTAACAATCATTATCCAAGAGTTTTTTCAGTTGAGAAAACACATATATTTATTAAGTTGGAACTAGATTTTTAGTTATTTTATCAGCATTTTCAGACCTTTTGTTATCGTTTATAATAAATATTTCAAAAAAAATTTTGTAAAATAATTTCCGTTTTAAATATTTTGAAATTATTACAAAAAAAGGGTGGAGCTCCGGAGCTCAAGAACTAAGACGCTTTTGCGATTTTTATAACTATGACACAAACCATATTAAGTACATTAACACGCTAAAAGTTTTATGATTACGGCTCAATTGTGCAATTTACGACATACAAAAAATAACCAATATGGCATTACTTCAATTATATCGTCGTTACTACGGCGAAATGAGCCAGTGTCATTATAAAATACACATGACTGTGACTCATTCTGTAGTTAATAGGGTCCTGTTTTAAATTTAAAATGAGTCACAGGCACACATATTTTATACGAACTGTGGCTCATTTTACCGTAGTACCGACGATTTATATGCGTAAAACATTTTGGATGCAAGTCCAAAGATTCGTAAATTGTGTCATAAAAATAAACTCATCCAGGTTTTTAGACAATGGAGACTTTTATCACGCTATTTTTAAAAACTTAACGCATTAGGAATTCTGAATTATTATAAAATATTGGCTACGTATTTTAAAAAATAAACCTCGTACCGCTCTATCTTTCCAATAACATTATAACCGGCTTTGCTAACCACGATACGCATTATATAGTAAATTGCGGTTTTTAAACCGAAAGGTACTCAATGAATGGTTATTTTCGCGCCAAGAGTCGATTAACTCTACGTGTTATTGGAAAGAAAAGATTTTAACTACGATTGTTTATGGTGTTTGCTCAAAAAATATTTAAAGGTGCATGTTATGTATTCTTGGTGTACTAATTCATTGTTTATTTTTATTGCTGTTTAACTGAAACTAATTTAAGTATTAGATCACACTGACAAAAAATTGTATTACACCAAAATTAATTCCTAGCGCTTAAAGAGTTATTAACAATAATATCGCTTGGTTATTTCCAATGATGTTTTTTATACATCATTTTTCAAAAGAAAACATTTTTACTAAGCGAATATTAATAAACTTAAAATAATTTATGCTAGATTACCAAAAAGCTTAAATTTTCAATTTGGTTCAATTCTGAAAAGTGTTAAATGAATAATGCCATTGAAAAAAAATTGGTTTTTAAAATTAGTGTGTTAATTAGTGTGTTTTTTTGTTTGCTTTATTATCAAATATTTATATCCTGGTATTATCAAATAGCTATATCTATGTTTTGCTTTAAAAAAAGGAAAAAAAACATAGGCATTTCACTTCGTTAAATTAGATTATTAAATAGATTTTGTAATTACAAAAATATTCTAAAACAGATCATAAGCAAACACCAAACATCATTTTCGGAATATAATGTTTTTAAAATGGCATTATTCCTTTATTACTTTTCAAAATTGAACACATGATAGATCGATTAAGCTTTTTAGAACCCTAGCAGGAATTACATTAAGTTTTGTTAATATCCGTTCAGCGGAACTGTTATCTTTTAAAAAATGGCGTATAAAAACAACATTGCAAATTTGCAAATAACCAAGAGGTATTTTCATTAATAAATCGTTAACTGTTGGGAATTAATTTTTTGTAATACAATTTTTTCAGATCTATTAGTATTAATTAAACAGCAATAAAAAATACAACATGAATTAGTATGTATACTGCACATTTAAGCGTAAAAAAATTAAGAAAAATAATTTGCGCCTTAATATTTTAGAACCTAAAGTTTTGTGGCTTCAGCATAGTTAAAACGAGTTTTTTTTCTATTAATTTGGTAACCAAGATATAAGTATTAGTTATGATTGTCAGTCAATTAAAAAAAATGCGGCATTACTTGGACACCAGAACCACGTTTTATTTAGCCAAATATTCCGTAAAGCGTTTTTTTTAAAATGAAGTGAATAATAAAAATTTAATGTTTTTTATCACAAACAGATGGTCATACCCTACAACCCTACATAGATAGAACTCTAAATAACTCTTTTTTTATTTTTTATGTGGAACTGTAAATTCGCTTTTGTAATTTAATTTAAAAAATATTTTCCTTTTGTAACACCTTTTTTTTCTAAGTCTCATTTTTATGATTTTTCAGGGTAAGTGCGGGATATAGTGAGTGGCAAAACAAAAAGTAATTGGTCAAAGTCAGTGTAAATAGTTTAATTGTTATTAGACACTTGTTAAGAGAAAAAAATTAACTAACAAAATAAAAAGAGAAAAAAATTCTTGAAAAGTAAATTATCTGTTTTGTTACATTTACAAGATATTAAAAAGTAAATACATATTATTTGTTTAGTTTCTTACATTTAGAATCTATTACATTTTTTACTAGTTTTTTCATCTTTCATGTCATTGTATTCATGACATGACAAAACAAAAATTTTATGATTGATCAAAAAATTGTTTTATAGGGCGATTATTTTTTAGAGCGATAGTTCATAGGTAAATTATATTTATTTATTTTGTTAAATTCAGAAATCTTTAAAAAAAATCTTAATTAGAAAGAATATTCCCCAAAAAACCAAACATACAACAAACAAAAATATCCTTATAGGGTAAAATATCTATTTTGTTACAGTCAAATAAAAAAATGTTTGAGGAGTTATATTCTAAGACAAGTTATGTTTCTTTATTTTTTATTGTATTTAAAATCTATGAAAAAATATTTTATGGGGCGGCTATCTTCAGTTTAAAAGTAAAATATTTTATTTTTTTATATTTATAAATATATTCAGAAAAAATTTAATGGAAAGCACTACTCGGACTTCGCGTTTTTTTCTTTTGAAATTCCTTGTTTAATTCGGAGCTTCAACCAAGAAGTTGTTCCACAAACAGTGGTGGTTTTGGCTTCAAGAGCTTTCTATAAAAATTATCTTATAGCCGGCTGTAATGTATGCAACTGGAAGTAAAACAACACACGACTTTATTCTGAATCAACCATCTACTAAACTACGCATAAACAACCCCAGTAAGTTTGCAACATTCTGATTAAATCATAATTTCGCATATTACAGTGTAGTAAGGGCCCAAGCAAGAGAGAACGGTTTGCTACTGCTTTAAGCTATGAATCGTTCACTATTTATGTTATTCAGTCACATATATTATACCGGCCTACCTCAGATTTATTAAAAACAATAAAAACTGTGTTTTACTATTGCGTGATAGTGGAGAAATATAAAATTTATAAATAAAGTTATTTTTTTAGACATAAACAACAAAAATATGAAGAATTACATAGATTTGAGATGGTACATTTTGTTACATTTGCAATAGGGATCGACCGGGGCAAGATTTTTGCTGATGCGGGGTCGGGGCCGGGGTAAAATAATTTGGATTTGCTGGGGCCGGGGCCGGGGCCGGAGCCGGGGCCGGCGCCGGGGTAGAAAATTTTGCCCCGGCCGGGGCTGGGGCCGGGACCGGGCAAGAGAAAAATTTAGCAGAATTTGTAATTTTGGTTATTTTTTCAAATAAAAATCAAAGTTTTTACTGTTAATTATTTGGTTTAGGTAATTAATAGTCAGATTTTAGAATTTAAGCATTTTGTGAGCAAAAAAAACTTATTTCTATTACACAAAAGTTTTTTTTCTAAGCAGAACAAAATTTTTATTTTGATATTTCAATTTTTTAAACCTAAATTATTATTTTATTTACATACATTTTTACATATAATTATTAGCAGTATATTTCTGTTTAAAGCAATATTATACTTAATCGCAAACCATTTATGTTACTTTTCAAAAATGCTTTACAAATAGAGTAAACCATTTATGTTATTTTTAAAAAATGCTTTAAAAATAGAGCAGGAGTGAAAGTACTTTTATACAGGGAGTATATTTTGATCAGTAAAGCAAAACGTGGTAAAGAAACTATAATCAAAACTGGGTACAATTAACAAATTTATTTCACAATAACGAAATCTCTTCATATTAAAATATTTTAAATTAAATATGTTGGTACCTAATTGACAAAATTTAACCGTAAAACTTAAGAATACTTGTCTTGAATGTTATTTTGAAGAAGCACTTTTATTCGAATTTCATTTACACACCACTATTCAACATTTTTTAGTTTAAACATATAAAAAGGGTTAAAACGCACCTTTTTATTTTAAAATATAAGAACATTTTTAAAATCGTATAGTTAATTGTTGTAAATTAAATAAAAACACTCTTTTTAAGTTGTAAAAAGTAAAATATTATATTGCGAGTACATGAGACTACTCGCTTTCTAGCTGTTTCAAGTTGGTGGTTTTAATGATTTTATCAAATTATTTAATTTAAGCCAAAATTATAAAATTAACGTCACATAAACTTTTTCACTGTAATTATTGTCGTGATTTTACAGTACTTTTTATAATTTTTCGAGATTTGTCAAAGACATAATATAACCCAAAAAAATTTTTGATTATACACTAGGTTTTTGAATAAATTTATGCAAGAAAAAAATGCTAAATTTTAAACGCACGCGACTTTCTGTGCATATAAGACTGATTTCTTGCGCAGAAATTTTATTTGCAGTCAATATTTCGTCCAGCGCATTTACTTGCAAAAGTGGAAAAAATGTTGCAATATGCACTGCAAAACGCTAACACTGTTAAAATTTGGTGCACCCAAAAATAGCAGAAAATGGCGGGTTTTCAGTATTAACTCGCACAAGTGTAAGTTTCAAGCAAAATTTTATTTAAAAATTAGTTAGTACTATTGTTATTCAGCATTATGCGAAAACTTTTTTTCAAATTGAATATAAACAGTTTATTATTAACTTTTTGTTTTAAAAATTCACGTTTGGTGTCTTTTGGTTGGATAAAAAATATTGGGTTCAGAAAAACTGGACTGACTCCGCAGGTTTTTTTATGAATAAATAAATATTGTAGATTTACAATAAACTTAAAAATTCTAAAATAAAGACTACACATCAGCTTGAATTTTTTTAACGTAACAAAGTTTAAAAACAATTTCAAATATTCACCTAAAAAAACCTTCGTCGTCCCGCGGTAGTGGAATCTTACTTTGACCATTGTGATGTAAAAACTTCACCGGGGTTAACTGTACGTATCACGAAGAACACATAGCAAAGATTGTATCACTGTAGTATATATTTCGGTCCTATGCGTGCATCGCTTTTACACAAATTTGACCCGCCGGGAGTTTGGGGGTTAAATTTAACCCCCGGGGTAAACCCCGGGGGTTAAATTTCTGTCAAACCAATGCATGGATAGAAACGAAATTTAATACACAGTGATACATTCTTTGTTATGTATTCTTGCTATCATCTAACTCTACATATCACCTTGGTGGTACGTAATATTATTAAAATAATTTTAGTTAGCCACTTCTTGTTTTGTTTATCTTTCATGGTCAACTTTCAAGACGAAAAATAAAAAGCAGGCTCTTAATTATATAGGCACCTTGCACTGGAACTCGGTTTATACATGAAGTATGCAATAAACATAGCGAGTCACCATAATGGATAATTACTGTATCTCCGACTTATCTTTTGTAGTATGCAGATCAACCCTCGAAAGCGTGCGAAATTTCGATCGGTTGATCTGCATACTACAAAAGATAAGTAGGAGATACGGTAATTATCCATTATGGTGACTCGCTATATTTATTGCATACTTCATGTATAAACTGAGTTCCAGTGCAAGGTGCCTATACGATCTCTGTTTTTTTTATAATCAACAAGTTATTTATATTCCACGAAGAATTAATCACCACAACTGCCACATAAGCTTTATAAGACTGCTATAAAACACACTTCAAAAGCTAATGTGAAAACCCTGTAATTTTGAGCTAATAGCTTTTGCAGTTGATGCTGAATATAAAACATTAATAACTTAAACATAGGCAAGAATGCATAAGAGTAAAAAATGACCGACTTTGTGTTAAACAATTGTTCCAATTATATGTTCAGCATTCCTAAATTTAGATTTTTTGTCATGTAGAAATTAAATTGTGTGAACCCAAAATCCTTGATGAAATTTTTTTACATAATACATTGTGCACTGTAGAATAATTCACATTAGTTAAAATATTCCACTTTTTAATGTATAAAATCCATGTTTTACGTTTGCAGTTTTTTTTGCAATTCGAGGTTTTTAAAGTAAAAAATTGTAAAAGCAAAATTCATAAATAAAAGTTTTCCACATAATACTGTCGAATGATTCAAATTATTAAAAATATTTATTTTTTTAACATGTAAAATAATTTATACGTCAGATTCAACAAAAAAAACGTTGAACATTTTACAACATTACGTAAAAAAATTTCATCAAAGAGTTTTCCGTTCGCAATTATTTTATTT
Organism: Microlaimidae sp. YZB2_3; assembly: GCA_030248175.1. Lineage (NCBI taxonomy): Eukaryota > Metazoa > Nematoda > Chromadorea > Desmodorida > Microlaimidae > Microlaimidae sp. YZB2_3. The sequence continues at coordinate 18,579 of JASAMX010016067.1, forward strand.
GCAAATTCGCGGTTAACATTTGGATAATCTACAGTCTTACATATAAAAATTATTATGTAAATTATTTCACAAATTCTAGATTATTCTACAGATCGTAGTAGATTTTTTTACATGATAAAAAATCTACACTGTGGAATAATTAACGTACAATAAGAACAACTGTTTACTTTTTAACACAGTCGGACATTCTCAGTCTTATGCATTCTTGGAATATATTATATTGGTTACAATATCTCATTTTTGCGCAAAAAAATTGCGAAATCAACTCAACGCTTGCCAATAATTTCAAAACAAGATTTCAGTAAACAAAAGAGTTCACACTGCTACGAAATCTACTGAAAATCAAAAAGACAAAACAGATAAAAATAAATTAACGTAACACTTCTTAAACCCAGCAGATTCCAATAGCAGCGGTTGTGCACTCATCAGTAAGACCACCAAGCGTACAGTATTTACATAATATATACAAAAATATATAATATAAAAATAAAGAAAAATATGTGCTATTGTCACAACTCCCGTTGTATGAATGTTTCAGAAATATAACGCCTTATAAATACGAGTTGTAATGTAATACTGTCGAGCGATGATGTAACGCAGCACGTCAGTCAATGAGATACTTAGGCTGGAGATTACAGGTTCAAGTCATGTATCGCTCATTTTTCAGTAAAAAGGCTAAAAAATATCAAATTGTTTCTCATTCTTTTTTTTCAAAAACTCGATTTATTCGGCCTCATATATCTGGACGTCACATTTAGTGAGCGATACACGTTCATTGGTACACCACATATGTGCCCTGGCCCGCCTTGCCATAACCGGCAGGTTGTAACTAGGGTTAGCTCCAAGGAGCAGGGCGTAAACTAGTGGTGGACCTTATATGGTTTTTCAGATTGGAACACTGCGCGCTTCAATCTTGGTGGGAAGGACAACTCCCGTTGTGTTAATGTTCCAGAAATTCTACTTTAAGTCGTCACTTATTTGGTGACCGATACACACCTCCGTGTATGTATACCAGTGTACGCCCCGTTCTGCAGAAGATAGACGGGCTTGTTAGTCGGATGGTTCCCGGAAATTTCGTCTTCTACATCTCGTCTTTCAACATCTCGTCTTCTACATCTCGTCTTCGGAAAACTCGTCTTTTAAACATCTTGTCTTCGGAAAACTCGTCTTTTGGATGCGATTTTGTAAACGCACTTTTCAAAAGACAAGTTTCTCTTATTTTTTGACTAAAACAATGCATTGAAAACCTTTTTTTACCTAATCCTAAGCAAAAGCCAAAAATCAAGCAAAATTTTTATCATGATAAACTTTTATTAAATGATTTATTCAAAAAACCTAAGAACCTAAGCCAAAGCAAAACCTAAAAATCAAGCAAAACTTTATCATGATAAATTTGTATTGAATGATGCTTTTTTAACTGAAGAGTAAAAACCTTTTTTTTCCTCAGCCTAAGCAAAACCCAAAAATCAAAGAAAATTTTATCATTAGGGTCGAAAATCGCATTTTTGAAAGTACGTTTACAAAATCGCATCCAAAAGACGAGTTTTCCGAAGACGAGATATTTAAAAGACGAGTTTTCCGAAGACGAGATGTAGAAGACGAGATGTTGAAAGACGAGATGTAGAAGACGAAATTTCCGGACACCGTGCGGATTAGAGAGCAGCGCCGTCACACTATTATTTACTGGTGAAACACATTTACTGCCCAAACAAGGGCAAGTTCTAGTTAGGGCACTCGACTGTTCTATTTAGGACCTTGTTTCTTAAAAGTTATTCTCTCTTAGGAGCCGTAATTGGCCCTAATTAGGGCGCGCTTTTATAAAAGCACGCCCTAATTATGTAGCACGTCCTTATTATTCATTTTAAAGCACGATGAAGCAGAGTTAACTACGGTGGAGTTCTTTCACCACAATTGTCAGAGGCAGATACCATCATCGTGGACGAAGGTTTCACCGTAGTGGAACAAAGGTTTCACCGTGGTAGCCGACGTAGAGACTATTACAGAAACGAATTAGTAAATAAATTTTAAAATTACAAAAACTTGTTTATAAAATGAAACCAATAAATCAATGCCATAAAACTAAGCTCTTGTGGATTACTTACACATAAACCGGGAAGTATATTTTTTGTGGTAAAACATTGATCTTTCGCTGATGAACACTGATTTGCTGTTAATTTTGTTATTTTGAAAATAATGTCCGCATGTCAGCCTCTTTGATAATGGGGCTTTGAACACATTAGACATGATACGCTTAATCTCATTAAAGAATTTTCAGCTAGTATTCCTAAAATCGAGGTTTTTTATATTGCTAAAAAAGAGCCAAGAAATGGCTAATGGTGGCGTAATGGCATTCTGGGTAGGAAAAAATAATGAAATAGCGATGGAAATAGAACTATTATTTAAATGTTTCCAACAAGAATTTAAAAAAAAAAGTTTAAAACAAAAAAAAGATTAAATAAATAATGAAATATAATAATAAAGCCTAATATTATGTTTTATTAAAATAATATAAATACTAATAAAAAGTATATTTTATTGTGATTACAAAAATTCACTCTGAATAAAATTTCGCCCTTTGGATCATTGTTTCTTCCTAGTCGGTAAAAATATCGCTTTTTTCGCGTCGCCGGAGTTTTGAAATTAGCATTAAAAAGGAAACGGTCGCGCGGTTTTTTTATACGATCAATCCGAGCTATGTATATTATATCAAGTAAATGTACAGTTTTTCTGTGTCGTAAAAGGCCTACTTTAGTAATATTCAATATTCGGTCAATCCGTTATATAAGCTGCGTTGTATAATCCGCCGTAATAATTCTTCTTTTTCGATATCCAGAGAGAGAAGCTGTCGAGAGGGGGCGACCTGGACGCGACAACCGGAACTCAATAGTTTCTTAAGCTGTTATAAATCACCGCGTTTTTCTCGGTTTTTCAACCTTTTAGACGCTTTTTTACGAAAGCTGTACATGTTATAAAGTGAAAAATCGAATAACACAAAACGCATAAAAGTTTTATAGATTAGTGGTGCTCGGAGCTCCGGAGCTTCGGAGTGTCAGAGATGTATAGATTCAGCAATCCCCTATTTTTGTAACATTTTGCTAACGAATCCATAATATTTTGTCAAAGTTACACGTTAAAACAGTGTCTAGAACACGGTTAAAATAAGTCCTAAAGGTATTTTAAGTTTTTTAACCCCAAGTAGCTTTTTTTAGAAAATCGCCGTGATGAGGCTAATAAAATATAAAAATTAAACGATAATTTGTTAGTAAAAAAATTATGTATTTAACTCGTAAAAGTTAACCAATATTATACTGGCCCCACAAAACTACGATTTGAGTTTAGAGATTCATTACAGTTCTGGAGGTTCGAAGCTCTTTCAGTTTTTAAATGATTGTGGTTCTGGAGCATCGTATTTTGGAACAAAAAATTATTATTTTGTAGTGTTTAGAGTGCGTCTTTTTGCAAGAAAAGTTTAAGCTTGTGAAAAATTTTTTTTGCATTTTTTAAGCTTCTTAATCTAGGGTTCTCACAAAAGCGATGCTCATTCCAACACATAAATGGAGTTAAGTGTTGCAAATGCAATGCACTCATTTTATGAGGCTTTGTGAATATATAGTATACTTATTAATCCATTCTAGTCACCTATAAATTCAATACCATATATCACAACATATAATAAGCAGCCCTTTAGACGCAATCGTAATTATAGTTAATCATACGCAAAATAATAAAACAGACAGAACACCGACATTATAAAAGTATAACTGTACATTTATGTTGTTTTTCATAGTTTCAAATATGTTAAAAAAAGTCGGAATATTCTGTCACAAAATTTTAAATATACTATAAAAATGAAAAATTTTTATATATTAAATTAATCCTATAATATAAACACATTTTGATTTAGCATAGCGCAGAATATTAAAATATTTAAAATAAAATTAATAATAAAATTATTAAAATGTTAAAATTATAAATTAATTAATTAATTAATTAATTTTTAATTAATAAATTAAAAAAATAATAAATTAATAAAATTTAAATACTATTAATATTTATATTTAAACAATCTAATTATAGCTATAAAAATCTAAAAAAAATATTTCTAAAAAACATTTGATTAAAGCCAAAGGTGGACAATTTTTTCAAATGTAATAATACATACGTTCATACATACTATAAACGCTTATGATGCAATTACGATGAGATTCTATATTTTTTTTCAATGTGAAATATTTTGAATTTTTCTGAAAAATAACTATAGGCAAAAATATAACACAATAGAAGCTGTTTTTTTTACCGTGAGAATCAAAATGGCTGTTTTCATTATCTGGAATTTAATATCAATATTCTAATACAATTGTATACACTGTTAAAAATTAATGATGTGATATAGTTTTTTTAACATAAGAAACTATGTTGTGTACTTAATTAATGATATATTTTTTTAAATAAGGAACTCTGTTGTGTACTTACAGAAAATCAACTGCATAAACTATTTAAAAATGGTACTAGTTGTTTTTTTCATTTTTCTAAGTCCGTGCTTGCTGAATATAAAAAATTTTGTTATTTTTAACACGATAATAAACTGAGAATTTAAGCCGTAGGGGCCGCCACATATAAGTCCTGCCACACTTGATTCCTGGCAAAAAATCTCGAATGCTGCGTTTGAGTCCTGCCACATTTGGTTCCTGCCACGTTTGATTTCTGCCACATTGTGAGCCCTGGAAAAAAATGCGTTCAGAATGCAATTTGGCGAACGCTGCTGCCTCATTTAAGTCCTGGTAAGAAATAAGTTAATTAAACGATTTGGCGAAATGTTTTAAAAATATTTAAACGAATATTCTAACTAAACTTGAATAATCGAATAATTTATCTTAAAACTAGTCGCAGTCACATTAATTTTTAGGCTGGTTTCAAATTGCGAACATTTTTTAACGTTTTATTATTTATGTAGTTCTTCGAGGAAACGCTAAAAAAAATTTTTACAAGAACTTAAAATGGCTATGATACTTCTGCTGGTGACAGTTTTATCGACATTTTTAATAATCATGATATTAAAAGAAAAAAATCAAGAAAAAAAAAATACTGTCAACAACTTTTACTGTTTAGCGTTAAGATTCTTATAATTTAATGGTAGTGTACTTTTGTGACAATTATAATATGACCCATTTTTGTTCGTTCCAGTACCCTTAAAACTGTAAAAAATATCTTGATTAAGTCCCACTAAAGCTGCTACATATATTATGTTATTATAGTTTGTGATATAGCTTCTATTTCTGCGTTGATTTTAATTAATTATATTTTTTATTGTTTCAGCTTTAGAATAAAAATTCAAATGCACAAATTTTTATTTTTATTTTCTTTTACGCAATTTTTATCAAAAAATATCACAGTAGCAATTTATTTAAAATTAAAGAAAAGTCTTCTAGATTTTTCTATCGTTACAGATTCACCGAGATATTTTGATGTTTAAAACAATATAATAACTTCCGAAACTGAAAGGTGCGGTACGGACTACGGATTCAAACTTTTTGTTTTCGATTTTGATGATTTTTTGTAAAAACCTTATTCCTGCCCCACTAAAGAAGCAATACATTGTGACTCTGCTTTTGGTTCAGTTACGTATTGCTC